>VDFB02174519.1:0-65398 GCA_007258455.2 Sequoia sempervirens
ATAAGGTATTTCCTACAAGAAGAAAATAAGATAAACATATAAGTTATTATATAATTTCATTTTAATGACAATTCAAAAGGACAAGAAAGTATATAATAAATAAATGTAAATGAGTGAGTGCAAAAATATATACTGTGTGTGTGTCCAAGCCAAATGAAATGGCCCTCAGGGTGCTATCCGTCACATTTTTCAGCTCCTCCTCGGACATCAACTGTTAAATAGACCATGTAAATAAATATTAGTACATTATACTATCTCTTATTAATATTCATTTAAAAACAAATGCAAGTTATAAATTCACAACTTAAATTTTACCTGTGTCACTATTCCAATGTCCCCCTCTCTAGCAGGAGAGGACTCTGTACAGTGTGCTCCACTCCCCTGCATCTGATCTATAATTTCCACATCATGGAAGTCATAATCAGAAGTGTCTAGGGGATGCTCGGCCAGACTCTAAGAGGACCCAAAGCATATTTGGTGGCACATGGAGCAAGTATGTGAGTACACAAATATGTGGACTGATAGAAGATGTAATAGCGACACTTTCGAGCCATCACCAACATCACCCGAGAATGTGGTTGAGCTACTCTGAGAAGCATCGCGAAACCAAAAAGACCACTCAAAGTGAATAGCGTGGATGATCTATGGCTTCCCTTATCATCAGGATGGTATCTTTGGAGGTGGCCCAGGAGGAAGGCTGAGGGAGGGAACATGTGGTTGGGGTGTGCTCTAACTTCCCTTGCTCTATCACAGGGCATACCTCCACCAGCAGCCCTAGAGAAGGGTCTAATGTCAAAGTAATTGACATGATGCCCTATACAAACTCAGCTTATAATTTTTTTTTATAAAGGAAATGAAAATTGTACATCAAATTGTTGTTGGTGGTTTCAAAACCATGCATAGCGATCCCAAAAAGTTTTCTACAATGTCTCTATGAGTGCACCATTTTATAGAAAGTTTTGTTTTATTAACATTAACTGGAAAACTAGTGTGGGGGTTAACAAATAAAGAGGCTATTTGGGCTTTGGTTATTCCAAGATCTTTCACATCATCATAGGACAATCCACATGCATAATATTCTCTCATGTTTTCTCGCCACGAATGAAAGGCATTATGTTGCGAGGAGAGGGTTTCTATATTTTTAATTATTTCATTCATTGTGTTTGACATCAAAGATAATCGAGGGACTCTTGTATAAACTTCAGAAATGCCCCTTAATTGTTGCAATTTTTCAGAAATTAATTCTTGAATTGATGGCTGTGGAGGTGGTGGAGGTGGTGGTGGTGGAGGTGGAGGAGGTGGAGGTGGAGGAGGTGGAGGAGGTGGAATTGGTGCATTTTCATTGTCAGCAGCCATAATGCCCGATTCAATATAAAAACAAATCAATCTAATTAGAATTAGACAATATAAATGAAAATATTATAAAAATACCCTAGTTTATAACAAAAATCTATAAAATTTTCTAATTTTTAATCCAAATACATAAAAAACACTATTTTTAAGTCAAAATCCATTGCAAACATTCAATTTTCATCAAAATCCATGCTAAACTCAAATTTTTCATAAAAAATCTATCAAAACCACCCAACTATTTAGGTCCAACCTTTACTAGGAGAGTTATCAAACCAATTATAGGGAAGCCATAACCATCATGAGCTTTTAATCATGCTTTTGATTGTTCATAATCATCTGCATAAAGTTCATGTACATACAATAACTCTTTTTTATCATATTCACTATGTACATGGGATCAATGTGAGTATTCCCTTTCGGTTTCTACAAAATTGATATAAAGAAAGACCACTGAGTAGTTATAGAAGAATCAATATATGTAAAAGAAATGTCAAACAAATATTGGTTTTTCCTTTATGATTTTGAATATTAATAATGTTTATAAAGATGGAAAAATCATTATCATCTTCTTCATTATCATTGTATTGAACAAAGTTTGTTGAATGAATTGGCAATGGCTTGTAAATATTTGTAAGTATTGATTAGGTGAAAAAACCAATTTATTTCCTTTGTCATTAATAGGTCATCCAACTGGATTTGATTAGAATGAGGTCTTGCACTTGGTTATAATATTATCTTTCCATATCATGCTTGAGGGTGTACTGATGATATTGAAAAATGTTTTTGCATTAAAGTTTGGGTGGTAAAGGTTTCAATTGTTTGAATATGACTAATTGGAAGAAGTTGAATCATATTCTTGTTTAACAATTGCAACATGATCACATGGAGAGAATCAAACAACTATGAAAATTTCCTATCTCATGGCCTAAATTTATATCTAGAGTTATGTTTACAGTAGTTACTTCTGTCTCAATATTATGAGCAATTTGACATGAATGTTTATCAAGTAATGAATTTTTTGTTTTTCTTTTTAAATGATTGATAGTTTTTTTGAGGCATGACTTATATGATTGACCAATAGGAGCCTATGAAGGGGTACCTTCATACCAACTAATCGATATTCGATAATCATGAAGGGTTATACAAAACGCGGTTATGATGGATATTCTGTTGTGGAAATTTTATATTGAATATTAGGTTGTAAGTTACCTATAAAACACCCTTTGAATGTCAACATCTTGAAGACTATAGGAGAATTTCAAATAAAGGGATTAGTATCATTTCATAAAGTTTTTTATTTTCTCTTTAGGTCCTTGATTACAATGAACTAAATTTGTTAATGTAACTTGAGGACTAATTTTCACTTGAAAGTGTTGGAGGAAATCACTAATGAGTTGTGTAAAGGAGATAATTGATTGTTTGACAATGAACAAAACCAATCCAAGGCCATATCTTTCAATGATATAGAAAAGAGTTTCACTATGAGTGAATCTTCAAAAATAAAGTCTCTACACAAGGTAGTAAAAACTAACAAATGGTTATTAGGATATTTTTTACCATTGTACTTTCCAAAGCGAGGTATTTCAATGTTTTGTAGTATAGGTGTATTTAAAATAGTGAACATTAATGAACTATGTGTAAGGTATTTTGGATGTTTACTATTGGTTTGATTTTGGTTTAAGCTTGAAATTTGTTGTTGTACAAGCGTTGCTTATATTAAAAGTTGATTTATCAAGCAAAAATCAGCTAGCCAATATGTTCAGAGAGCCATATGGTGAACTAGTATGGAGGAATGGTGGGATATTATATTTCATGTTTAGGAGGGGTGATGAATATGGAGGTGTTATAGGTGAAGGGACAAAACTATTATAATTTCCACTAGAAATTCCTAAGCTTGAGTTCAAACCATTGTTATATTCCATCATTGATGCTATGACTGGAGGTGTAAAGTTGGGAATAGAAGGCATTATTGTGGGAGAGGAAACTTATTTTCCAAAAGGGTCTTTATATTGTCAGTAAATTTCGTGAACTAGCTACCGAATGAATATTAGAATCTACTATATTAGCTAGGCTACGTAACACTTCTATCCCTTCCTAATCATTTACCAACTTCCCAATGCTATCCAAAAGAGGGATTGCTTCTCCATCCAAAGGTTCAATGCTTAAGAATTGTTGAATTCATTGTAGGTCTTTATCCAATTATTCTAGATTATCATTGGGGACCTTAGAAATAACATATGCCAAGTCCACATAAATGTTAGGTTACAAAAAAGACATGGGTAATGTAGGACTAGGGAGGGAATATAAGATGGATTGGGTAGACATAATACATTGAGTGAAAGAGTTATAAGAATCAAGCTCAACATTGGCTATGATTGCAACATAGGAAGCCATAAGTCTACAACTACATCTCACGTGGGTATTAGTGAAGTGACACAAGGTCATGAAGCTCATAAATTTTCTACAAGATTCAAAACAATTTAATGCTCATACAATGAAGGGAAAACACAAAATAGTCACAAAAACTAAAATAATTTGCACACACAAAACCCAAAACAACATAAGAATCATAGAGATAGAACTATGATCCAAATCTTTGTCAAAACTGATTGGACAGGGAATTGGCACCCTAGACTGATGAGGTTGATTTTTGTTAAATTTAAAATCTAAAAATGAGATATAGTATCTGAGGATCCTAATTGAAGATGTTTAGGTCTGCCAATAGGAATACTTTTAGAAATGCACAAAATTTTAATTTTATTATTATAGCCATAATGCCTGATTAAATATAAAAACAAATCAATCTAATTAAAATCAGACAATATAAATGAAAATAGTATAAAAATACCCTAGTTTTTTAAAAAATCCAACAAAAACCCTAGTTTTTAACAAAAATCTATAAAATTCTCTAATTTTTAATCCAAATACATAAAAAACACTATTTTTAAGTGAAAATCCATTGCAAACATTCAATTTTCATCAAAATCCATGCTAAACTCAAATTTTTCATAAAATATCTATCAAAAAACCCTATTTTGGAAAAAATCAACTAAAATTAAACAAATCTAATTGAAATTTAGATTAGGGAAAATAAAAAATCAAGAATCTAACCTGTTGCAGATGGATTTGAAATCAGATATCTGATTTGCACTTTCCACTGTGTGCCCGCCACGGTTAAGCCGAATGAAAATGAGTTTTGGTCGGTTTCGTTCGGCTCGAAATAATATATATATGTGTTTACAAAATCGGATATCCGATTTAGATCGGATATCCGATTTTTAAATCTAGGTTTTTGCTTTGCCTCGGTAGTCACCTGAGCCCCATAAAGTCAACTCGGCATTTTTGCGTTTTTGTGTCATAGAAACACGAATTTTTTTCTCCATTGCCACTTTTTGGCATACCATGATCCTGCACATGCCCATATGTTGTTGTCTTTTATATCTAGTTGGATAAGATTAAACGTAATAACAATGTAGGTGATGCATCCAAGATATATATTAATTTCAAAACATAAATAATGTTCATAAATATTGGATTTCAAACATACTCCACTTAGAAGTTTCTAATACATTTTATTAGCAACTTATAGAAGATTGTCTTAACATTAGAATATAGAGAAATAGGGATGAACAACAATCTAACCTTAAACCAAAGTTTTGAATGCTTAGAAATATGAGTATGAGTGACTTGTCTTAATCTAGGTAGTTGTTTGGAAGAGTTTTAGATTTGATGTATGCATACAGGAGTAGCAAAAACCTCTTTTAATCCTCAAAATTACACAACAAATTAAGTCCCATAACTTTCTTTATTTGTTGGCAGCTCTAGTCTCCACATAGAGAAATTCAAGATGAGTTGATATTCCCTTTACACCTCTAAAGATACCTTTCCTTGTATGGGACCCACATCTCCCTTTTTTTGTAGTGGCTAGCATAGAGTCCAATATTTATTAAACATTACCTAGTTAAAAGTTGTGTTATCTCTTTAATAGCCTTTCTAACCTTCCTCCACACTCCAAAGTCACACAACTCTCTAAAAAGGTTTGGAAATCACTTTAAAACTTTCCAAACACCAATCAAAGTTGGATGTAAGGGTTATAATAGTCCTATAGACTTTAGGAATTGACCAAGTAAGGCCTACAATATCACTTGAAATTTATCATGCCTCATTCAAAATAGTACGACAAATCCATAAATAGGACCACAACTACTTATCTATGCTTAAAAATAATAAATATAATACTTATTTGCAATGAAATATCTCTTCATTTTTCACTCCCATCAACTATCAATATCTGAAAATGATATCTCATTATTTCAAAACAAAACTCAAACTTGCAACTAATATGTCAACTTAAAATATTTAATTATAATTTTTAAATCGCTACTTTTTGCACATCAATGAACTCTAAATGAATCCACTTTGAACTAGCTAGGAAGAAATCCTTCTCCAAAACTAGTTTTCCCTTAGGTTTTTTGTCCTGGGATTTAGCTGGAATAAATTGTTCAAATCTCACACTAAAGATGAATTTACCAAAAAATGTTCACTTTTTCTTTGCAAACCCCTTTAATATCACCTTTTCAAACTTTTGAGAAATTCACTTTATTTCTCATAAATGACCTTTTTAATTTTTAATTTTTTGTTGACCTCGAATAAGTCACTTCATAATTAAATGTTTAACTTCTATAACATAAGTTGCCTAAAAAGTAATAATTTAAGAAAAAATAATTTAATTAATCAAATATTCCCTTACCAACATTCTGATTAGCCTATGAGAATTAAATAAGTTAAGGACGTTCACTGACTCTCACTCCTAAGAAGGGGACATTACAGATGGAAACATTCCTCACATAACTTCAATCTAAAAATGTTACACCAAAACAAAGAAGATTCCTTTAATAATTTCCACATTAGCTTTCCTCCTAAGACTATATTATGGAATATCAGATCTCTCAACCCTACATTATCCTAAGATTTTAGCTGCATATGTTACTTTATTTCATTAAATTTAATTTATTTTCTTCACCCAAACCCTACCAAAGAAATTTCTTGCATATAGTAACTTTTTGGATGGCTAAGATAGTTAACCTATATCAGAATAAGCTCCAAACAACTCATCATACTTAACCATTTACCGCTCCATGAAGAAAGATTTGCTTAAATTTTTGAATCATTTATTTGTAAATAGTGCTACTAATTCTCCCAATGAATAAAGAAATACCTAAATTTTTTCTTGCGAGAATTAAGACATTAATCCCTAATATTACACAAACTTTTTCCTAAACCTTTAAACTATTTTTAAAGAAAAAGATATTAGGTTTAGAAGGATTGATATGTTGACTAACACTCTTGCATACTCTTTAGCTAAAGAGGAACCAAACAAGTAAGTATCATCCATAAATTATAAATTTGATATTTTCCTTTACCGAGGAGGGCATGTAAAACCGTTATGTTCTTTGAAATAGATGCGCCTTTAAGATTCCTACCTAAATTCTTAGCCATAATTATAAATATGTATGGGGATAAGGCATCCCTTTGATTTATACCTCCATGATTAAAAAAACCTCCTAGCACTCATTCACTAAAACTAAGAACTATGCATGTGTAATGCACTTCATAATCTAGTTGATTTTTTTACTAGAGCCAAAGGATATAACAAATTATTTTAAAATGGGTCATCTAACATGATCATAATATTTGGATATTTTAGAAGTAATTTATTAGTTCCTGTTGAGACTATAGCGAAGCCTTCAATCGCTAACTAGTTATTAAACTTTGCTCTAACAGCCAATAGAATTCAGATTTTTCTTGCATCTATTTAAATAGCTTATGATCAATGAACAAAGGCGCACATTTTTTAGCCTAAATTTTCAATACTTTTTTTTTACGCTATCTGATTGGCTCTCTGTAGATTGAAAGGGGGTTTGCATGCATTGAGTTGTGAGTTGTCTTTGCTGTGAGTTGGAAATTGTTGGAAATTGCATCAAGAAGGGTTGTGAGTTGTCTTTGCTATGAGGGATCCCATTTGCATGTTTGCAAAATTTGGTAGCAGAGACAAGGCACGTGAATTGTAGATGCTTATTACCACCATCTTTGCATGAAACGAGGAGTCCCTGCATTTTATTTACAAAGAATTTCTTAGACAATCTTGGAATCAAAAACCAGGGTTTGTGTGGCTAGGAGCTGTGAGAATGATTTCTATCCAAGGAGATACATCCTTTTGTGCAAATACATGCAATGTATATTTCAATCCCAAAATGGAAGATTATTTTCACACAATTTACCATGGCTTGTCTATCATTTCACTTCTTGTACATATTGTTCCTATTTTTCCCTACCCCAATCAAGAAAGCATAAAAAACAAGAGTTCAGCAACATTACATTAACGGTGTATCCATCACCTCTAGAGAACTCAACGGGTAAGATTCACTCTTCATTTTGTGTGAAGAACCATACATAATCTGCTTCTTGTCAAATTTTCTCATTTCACTATTTGTCGAAACTTTCATCCTTCTCTTCACTTACTTGTGAATTGAACTCTGCACCTCTTCGACCTTAATTGGCTCTAGAATAGTACATGTTCATCTATATACTGCTCTCTTTCTTAAATATTTTGTTCACTGTAACATATTTTTCCTAGATCTTATCTTCAGTTGATAGATTGAGGTGAAGTATTAATCTTTAATTTAATTAGATTTCTAGCTTTAGGGTTTAAACAATTAGGTTTGATGTGGCTGAAATTGATCATGTATAAGTTATAACTTATTCATTATTTCCCCTATTCCTCTGTTTTTGTTCTAAACTGAACAAAAATTTTGTGGTTGTACAGTGGACATGGGAGACAATTCTAATGGGAGTATTTTTCTTAGTACTATTGTTGGTTGCTCGATACATTGTAGGTTCATGATTCCATTCAATTATTCTTCTGCATTAATTTTTCAACTATCATGCATTCAAGTTTTATTATTGGCCATGACAGAGCAAGCGGAAGCCTGATCTATTCTGGGTGTCTATAGCTGCTCCATTGACATTAGTTATTCTATCTACTATACTCATCTCCACCACTCGAACTAATAAACATGATGTTCAAATTTTAAGTGCCAAACATCAATACAACTTCATTGTTTTATGTGGATATTTTCTTAACATAATATTTCATATATTAAATCAGATGGTGGTTGATTGATTTATGAAGAAGATAATGGGCTCAAAGGAGAGTAGGAATTTGCATTAGATTGTTGCAGAGAGTATATAATTTCAGCAAATTTCAATGAGATAATAATAATATTGGATTGAATTTTCTATTGCATAGGATGACAGAATTCAAGATTATACTAACCATTCCAAGAGAACCTTCTTTGATATAAAATGCACAAATTTCCGCTTGGTGGTCATCAAGCCTTATTTTCAGATCCTCAGCTTCCAAAACCACATTTTTTCCTTGTACTTGAGGCATTGAAGTGATAGTTTTCTTTGTTTTTGCATTATGCATGCCCATAGTTGTTTTATCAATATTTTTAGATCTTTTAGGCATATCAAAAATAGATTGAGACCTAGAATCAAGGTTTATGCTTTTGTTGAGTGTATCAAAAACAAATTCAGACCTAGCATCAAAAATTAGTTTAATTAAAACTATACATGCACGCTAACTATTGCATGTAACTTATGTTCCTAGAATTTTGGTTGTGTGTAGCTTATTATATTATATTTTTTTAAATAAAAAAATAGAACTTGTTCAATGTGAGAATTGTTCCACAAAGGCACAGACAAATGCATATTAATCATCTAAGCTCTATCCTGAAATCCTAAATAGATGCTCTTAAAGAAGTGAAGGCTACATATTTTGGCAATTAACAACAAGTAGATGAAAAATTAGGGTTTTTTGTGAGTTACTATAAGAAGTTATAAAATTTGTGATAACTAAGCTACCATGCTCCTAAGATGAGACATTCAAGCTAAAAAATGTTCTAGGCTTGATGGTGCATTTCCCAATATCAGTGTTACACTTCACATAGACAAAACAATAATAACAAGCAACTTTCACTATTTTTCAAAAAATAACAATGCTCTTATGGAGCAAGAAAAGCCATCCATCCAATCTATTCAGCATAAAGTTGGAGGGGCTACTCCATGATCCCAGTCTCAATATTTATGTAGTAGTTGTAATCGGCTTTTGAGTTTGTATGTTGATGTTAAGTAACATCTTGTACCCAAAAAATTTTATCTAGCCCAAGCAAAAGTATGGCAATCCATCCCATCAAACACACTACCAAACTCCAATATTCTGCAATAGCTGCTAGCAATTGCCAAAAATTTGGCACTATTCTCCTCTTTAAAGATCATCACTTTGCATTTCAATCACCCCCTATTTTGGAAAAATAAATTCCCTACAGATGTGACTTCTATCCACAAGATCTTCTAAAGTCAATGGTAGATTCCAGTATTAATTTGACGACGAGATGAGAGTTACAATTTAGCCATTAAAAATAAGCAATTATAGTAAGGAATTTTCCCCTATTTCTCAAACAAATAGAACATGACAAAAGAAATCCATTTCATTAGGACCAACATGAAATCCAATCCACTATGACGCCTGTGAGCAAAGCTAAAACCTAACAATAATTTCTCAATGTACTCTAGGGACACGTCCCCCCTAAATCCTGAGCATTCTTAGGCATCCCCAAGACGTGGGGACAATGTTCCCAAGTCCCCAGCAGTGCCACCAATTTTTCCACTCATCGTTGGGGATGCGAGGACGTCCCAACGTTCCCAGAACATTAAGGGGATGCCTGTGTGTCCCTTGAGCATCTTGGGGACGCCCAAGCATCCCCCATGGAAATAACTTGAAGCACATGTTTAATAAAAAATAACACATTTTTTAATTATTTCGTTGGTTCTATGTTCAATGTTCAAGTATTTACTATTTAGTGTTTCAATTTGGCATTTGCAATTTTTCTATTTTACTTCTTAATAGTCTTATATATCTTTTCATAACTAGCATTTTAAGTACCATATGTATAGTATATAGTATATACACCAAAATAGATTGAGACCTAGAATCAAGGTTTCTACTTCTATTGGGTGTATAAAAAACAACTTCAGACTTGGTATCACAAATCAGTTTAATTAAAACTATACATGCACGCTAATTGTTGTGTGTAACTTATGTTCCTAGAATTTTGGCTCTGCATAGCTTATTATATTATATTTTTTTAAATAAAAAAATAGAACTTGTTCAATGTGAAAATTGTTCCACAAAGGCACAAACAAATGCATATTAATCATCTAAGCTCTATCCTAAAATCCTAAATAGATGCTCTTAAAGAAGTGAAGGCTACATATTTTTGCAATTAACAACAAGTAGATGAAAAAGTAGGGTTTTTGTGAGTGACTATAAGAAGTTAGAAAGTTTGCAATAACTAAGCTACCATGCTCCTGAGATGAGACATCCAAGCTAAAAAATGTTCTAGGCTTGATGGTGCATTTCCCAATATCAGTGTTACACTTCACATAGACAAAACAATAATAACAAGCAACTTTCACCATTTTTCAAAAAATAACAATGCTTCTATGGAGCAAGAAAATCCATCCATCCAATCTGTTTAGCAAAAAGTTGGAGGGGCTACTCCATGATCCCAGTCTCCATATTTATGTAGTAGTTGTAATTAGATTTTGAGTTTGTATGTTGATGTTAAGTAACATCTTGTACCCAAAAAAAATTATCTAGCCCAAGCAGAAGTATGGCAATCCATCCCATCAAACACACTACCAAACTCCAATATTCTACAATAGCTACCAGCAATTGCCAAAAATATGGCACTATTCCCATCTTTAAAGATCATCACTCTGCATTTCAATCACCCCCTATTTTGGAAAAACAAATTCCCTATAGATGTGACTTCTATCCACAAGATCTTCTAAATTCAATGATAGATTCCAGTATTAATTTGACGACGAGATGAGAGTTGCAATTATAGTAAGGAATTCTCCCCTATTTCTCAAAAAAATAGAACATGACAAAAGAAATCCATTTCATTAGGACCAACATGAAATCCAATCCACTATGACGCCTGTGAGCAAAGCTAAAACCTAACAATAATTTCTCAGTGTACTCCAAGGACACGTCCCCCCTAAATCCTGAGCATTCTCGAGCATCCCCAAGACATGGGGACAACGTTCCCAAGTCCCCAGTAGTGCCACCAATTTTTCCACTCATCGTTAGGGATGCGGGGACGTCCCAAAATTCCCAAAACATTGAGGGGACACCTGTGCGTCCCTCGAGCGTCTTGGGGACGCCCAAGCATCCCCCATGGCAACAACTTGAAGCACATGTTTAATAAAAAATAACACATTTTTTAATTATTTCTTTGGTTCTATGTTCAATGTTCAATTATTTACTATTTAGTGTTTAAATTTGGCATTTGCAATTTTTCTATTTTACTTCTTAATAGTCTTATATATCTTTTCATAACTAGAATTTTAAGTACCATATGTATAGTATATAGTATATACACCAAAATAGATTGAGACCTAGAATCAAGGTTTCTGCTTCTATTGGGCGTATCAAAAACAACTTCAGACCTAGTATCACAAATCATTTTAATTAAAACTATACATGCACGCTAATTGTTGTGTGTAACTTATGTTCCTAGAATTTTGGCTCTGCATAGCTTATTATATTATATTTTTTTAAATAAAAAAATAGAAATTGTTCAATTTGAAAATTGTTTCACAAAGGCACAGACAAATGCATATTAATCATCTAAGCTCTATCCTAAAATCCTAAATAGATTCTCTTAAAGAAGTGAAGGCTACATATTTTGGCAATTAACAACAGGTAGATGAAAAAGTAGGTTTTTTGTGAGTGACCATAAGAAGTTAGAAAATTTGTGATAACTAAGCTACCATGCTCCTGAGATGAGACATCCAAGCTAAAAAATGTTCTAGGCTTGATGGTGCATTTCCCAATATCAATGTTACACTTCACATAAACAAAACAATAATGACAAGCAAATTTCACTATTTTTCAAAAAATAATGATGCTCCTATGGAGCAAGAAAATCCATCCATCCAATTTGCTTAGCAGAAAGTTGGAGGGGCTACTCCATGATCCCAGTCTCCATATTTATGTAGTAGTTGTAATCAGATTTTGAGTTTATATGTTTATGTTAAGTAACATCTTGTACGCCAAAAAATTTATCTAGCCCAAGCAGAATTATGGAAATCCATCCCATCAAAGACACTACCAAACTCCAATATTCTGCAATAGCTGCTAGCAATTTCCAAAAATGTGGCACTATTCCCCTCTTTAAAGATCATCACTTTGCATTTCAATCACCCCCTATTTTGGAAAAAAAATGCCCTATAGATGTGACTTCTAGCCACAAGATCTTCTAAATTCAATGATAGATTCCAGTATTAATTTGACGATGAGATGAAAGTTACAGTTTAGCCATTAAAAATAAGCAATTGCAGCAAGGAATTCTCCCTTGTTTCTCAAACAAATAGAACACGACAAAAGAAATCCATTTCATTAGGACCAACATGAAATCCAATCCACTGTGACACCTATGAGCAAAGCTAAAACCCAACACTAATTTCTCAGTGAACTCCAGGGATGCGTCCCCCCTAAATCCCGAGCGTTCCTAGAATGGGGACATCCCCAAGATGTGGGGACGACATTCCCAAGTCCCCAGTGGCACCATCAATTTTGCCACTCATCGTTGAGGATGTGAGGACATATCGACGTTCCTAAGACACTAAGGGGGATGCCTGTGCATCCCTCAAGCATCTCAGGGACATCCAGGTGTGCCCCACGGCGGCAACTTGAAGCACATGTTTAAAAAAAAAAACACACATTTTTTATTTTTTTTTGGTTCTATGTTCAATGTTCAAGTATTTACTATTTAGTATTTCAATTTGGCATTTGCAATTTTGCTATTTTACTTCTTAATAGTCTTATACATCTTTTCATAACTATCATTTTAAGTACCATATGTATAGTATATAGTATATACACCACCACCACCCGCCCGTCGCCCCAATTGAGGCCCCTTTGTCCCCCCATCTCATAAACCCGTCCCCCCATCCCCAACGATGGTGTAACTATGTAATTTTTTCTACACACAAATCATCATTCTACACCCAAATTTAGTAATGCAACAAAATTCTAATCAACCATTAATCTTGATAATGGGTTGCCAAGAGGAGCCAAATATCAACCTTATATCAGTTTTTCAAAAAAAAAAAAATGAAGCTCTCTTTCAACTATTATGGATTATGGCAATTAATTAAAGAAATCACACATCCATAATCCAACCATTGGTTAAATTTACACAATTTCTTCCCAGAGCTCTCTTTCAATTACTAAGAATTGTGTAAGCTTTAACTCAAAATTTGATTTAAGAGTATACAAGCTCCCATGATCTTAACATGGTTTTCTACAAAATTTCCTTCTAAACTCTCTTTCAATGATTAGGGGATGCTTGAGCTTGAAATTCTAACAAAAATCCAGCTAGTGAATTCAAGATTTCCTAACATTGATTTTCCTTAGTTTCCTTTTGAATCTCTCTTTCAATGATAAGGAAGTGCTGAAACCTAAAACTCTTCAATAAAATTCCAATTGAAGTCTTAGTGACTTTTCAACCATTATTTCTATTTTCCTTCTGCATGTTACACATGCTAGTTGGAAATTATGCATTTTTTATGTTTCTTTTTTATGAGGCTCGCTTGTTCGACCTTATACATGTGATGTCATTATTAAAGTTTTAAATGATTTTTTCTCACTACATCCTTTTGTCTATTATCAAATTGTATATCATTATGCTTGGTGTATTTCAAGTTTTTAACATGTAAACATGATTGATTGAACGAACATATGTATTAAGAATTGCATTGTAAAAATTCTTAAATCCTCACTATTTTCTTCTCTAAGCAGTAATCTTACGTAAGTTCTAGTGACATAATCTATTCTTCATTTTAAGACTGGACGAAGTTACATGACAATATTTTATGGGACTTTTTCTTTTCATACTCCTATGCATGTCCTTAGTCAATACCTTTTATTTTGAGGCCACATAGGACTGTAACAAGCATGTTAGAAGATTTGCATCTATCTTCAAAGCCACTAATAGTTGTGCAATGTTGGAAATTCTGGTTGCTTAAGGAAATTGAGAAAGTGGTTGGTTCTATTTCCAAGCATTCTTATGGTCTTTTTGTTAATGTAGGTTGGATGGTGTATTTTACTCAAATTTTCAATACCCAAAAATCCTAATGCACTATTTTTTTCCCAATTTTGAATTTTTATTATTTCTTATTGGCTAACAATTGACCATCAAGTATTTTGATTGGGATTCAATGTAATTTTATTGGTATTGTCTCTATCTTTTTGAAAAAATGCTCATTTTCACTACTTAAATGGACGCACCTTGGATACGGCATTTGTTTCATTGTATCAAGCTATAATTATGCATAAGTTTTGTTTTTTTTTAACTCAAAATGTTTATAGGCATGTCCTAAACTATTGGAATCACCTAGTGATGGATTGTTCTTCAACAAGGGTAAAATGTAACAGAAGTCATTGGACATAAAATTGGAAGGTAATATGATTATGCTTATGAGATATACATCCTGATAATAGGAGAAATTCCTAACTCCTGAGCACTAACACTAGTATATTAGCAACTTATATGTTTTAAGGAAGAGACTGTACATTTATAGAGAATAAACTATGTCCCTCTCAAAATTGCCATTTGCTTGATGTTACATAATTGCCTCATATATTCTCCTTCAATACAATATGTGAGATATTTATCTAATGCTTTAATATTTAAACTATGACCAAAAGAAAACCATTCTAGAAATGCATAAAATTTTGGAAAAGCTCAATTATAAACTACAAGATTTCTTTAATTGCAAAAACACCATCCCTTCATTATGTAAAAGGTTTCTTTGGACATAATATGGAAATTCAACTTGACAACCACCCTAAGAGACACATTCAAATGTATTAAGACATCACAATAGTCACATCAGACACCCTCAATATGATATACTGAGAATCATCTTTACTTTTGAATTCATTTCCTACATATTTTGAGTACAAAATAGTATTTCCAGGGGATATACCAAGCCCCCTCCTATTACCTTCTTGTCATATCAGCCTGGTCCTACTGCAATTACTTGATTACATGCACATGCACATGCACTGAAATATTAATAATCTTGAATTGACATGATCACAATAACAGAACAAATGACTGATAAACATTCACACTAAAAGTTAACCATGCATATCGCTCTCATAGAAGGCTTCTCCTTAACACTTGATGGAAAAAGCAAGCCACCAATGGTCTTTTCCTCAGCCTCTTGGACCCGCCACATACAATCACTAATTATTTTTAAAATTACCACTCCTTATGCTCCAAATAGCAATATTCTATAGAATCGATGCACAACTACTAAAAATAAACCAACCTTTATTAAAACACAGTCATTCACTAGTTTGAGGTCTTTCCTATCATCAGTCTCAAGAAGACCAACAATGTCATCTTCTTTAAGAAGAAGGTGTTCCAAACCATTGAATTCAATCTTTGTACCCGCATACTTAGAATACACAACTTTCAAATAAGAAATATAACCCTCAATCTAGAAATATTCACTATCCCTTGGATTTCACGTATAACTGTTAAGTGGTATGGTCAAAGACTAGGAAATTCACATCATTTCTATATCAAACCATGGGAAACAATTTCAATAACTAGAAAAATATAGAAAAGTGGTTACATATCAAGTACATCCATATCCATTTTTCCTTTGTTTTATTAGTGAATTGAACAAGCAAGGTCAACTCCAACTAGATGGAGAATAAAAAGTTCAGTCCTATTGTTAGACTAAAATTATATGATGGCCTACTGAATTTGACCTTTATCTCTACCTCACTACTCATTATTGTGTGACTATAACTTTTTAGGGTTTATTACTTGATATCTTATCAGTATTATAGCTGAAGCAAGCCCTATCCCTATCCTAGCTAGCCGTTGAACCAATGAACGATAGGTATCTATAGAAGGAGCTTGGTGAATTAGATCTTTTACTATTAATTAATTTCCTTGTCTTTTCTCCTATTACAGAGTTTTGAATTTTCATCCATGTTGTGCATTTACAAATTATGTTAATTGTATTCTCCTTTAAATTTGTGTGCCAATGTAAATTATTTCCTACAAGACTAATACAATAATATGATATATTGTAGGGTATCAGCTATGCCAAGCTTGCGAGTCTGCCTCCAATCATTGGCTTACGTGGGTGCTTTATGTTGTGAGTTGTGAGCTAATCCTTTATGATTTTTCCAAATATCAATTTTCCTCATGGAATTATTTGATTGTTTTGGAAGATTCAAATTGTAAGTGTTAAACATCAATACAACTTCATTATTTTATGTGGGTAATTTTTGAATATAATATTTGATATATTCAATTTGGTTTTCCTATCTCTACAAATTGGTCACTTGCAAAAAGGAAGGCAATGTGTAAGTGATAAATTTGCAGTCCTTAAGTCAATTGTGGTGACAGCTAAACATTGGTCTGGAGTTTCCTTGTAAAATTGGTAGTATACAATGAGGATATACATTTTTTTTATTTTAATGACATTGAGAGAAAAAGTTCCATGCAAAAATTTCAATCTTGGGTTTTATTCATTTTATCATGTAAAGTCTATTTAATATTTTATTTACCAAATTAATAAAATTCTCCCTTTTCATCTTGTGGTAGAAAAGAATTCCATGCTCTTTCGTAATATATTTTATGAGTTATCTGCTAATGAATTGAAATGTTTGAAATGAGATCTTTTTGTATTTGTGTTGTTTATGATTCTGTAAGATCTCTCTGTATTCATAATTTATTTATTTTTATTTAACTGATAACATGTGTTGCTAAATTTTCTTAACAAAAAACAATGAAATATACAAATACAAAACAAATTAAGAAAATAGAATTAGCATTGCTTTAACTAAAACAATTGCATTGCAGCCAACTACCACTTGCACTAAACTATCTATTCATAAACTAGTCTAGCTTTAGGCTCTCTAGTAAAGGACTTGTCATTTTCCCAACATTTAGCAAGAATACAATCAACCACAATTCTCCTTAATGAAACAAGGAGGTAAGATCATTAGTTCTCCTTAATGAAACAATTAGGTGAAATCATTAGTAATATTCTAAATTCTATAGAACTGTGCCTTTAAGCAATACTAATTTTCAATACTGATTTTTTGACATTTGTAAGCAAATTGAAGAAATAGTTAAAAGAGTTAAGTATCCCAACATCATATTCAGAGGACCACAATTTCCCATCTCGATAGCAAATTTAGATGCATTGGCTCTAAAATAATCAGCAACATAACAAATTTGCAAAGCCTAAAAATGGATGAGCGTAAAATCAAAGTGCAAGTCCTCAACTATACAAACACCTGCTTATGATTCATTGGTTGAATTATTACCAAAACTATTTTGCCACTCTTTGGCAGGAACTTCACTGCCTTACAACTCCTATTTTTATAGAGAACATAGTAATTCATGAAAAAATATTATATAATTCAATATTTTTATCTTTTATAAAGTTTATTTATTTTTAAGATATTAACTTTTGGGTCAAGGTATTCATTCTAGCTATCATAGAATTAGAGGAAAAAAAAACATCACCATATTTCAAAGTGTTATAGGTGTGAGTTCAATCAAATAAAGAGGTATTGAATATTTTTTTTAAATGATCTCTAAATGTATATATTTGAATTCTTTGAGTATCCAACTTGACTCTATAGATTCATTTAAAGTGTTAAACATCTCTTGGCCCAACATATCCAAAAATGACAAAGAAACAAGAAAAAATCCCATTCAAGCTAGGGTCACTATATTTTTCTTAACACAATTCTAATAGATTGATCTTCATCTAAAGAGAATGGATCCATTAGGGCATGTGTACCAAGATGGGGACGAAAAAATTGTTGGAAGAATAAGGAGTATTTCATTGATGCATTTGTTGGCAACATGAGCATGTGGGATGAGCACAAGTTATACAGTTATGCATTACAATGTTGTCATTGATGTCAACATTGTATTCTAGTATGAAGACCATTGTGCAAATTAGTTTGGATGGCTTGAACATGTTTGAGGATGGTTAAGAAAGGAAATTTTGCAAGAAGGTTTGATCTGGTGTAAATGGTTGACATGAAAATTGACCTAAGTGTCAATACAGGTAATTCAAATATACAAGACATTTGGTTTTTGGGTCCATGTTGGTTTGCTATATAATTTATTGCTCTACACTTCTAATATAATTTTGATGGTTTTTAGAAGAGTCCAAATACATAATTTTGTCTTTTTTTGGCTATTGGTGTGGAAGTTATGAGTAATAGAAGTTCAGACTGTTAGTTACAAGTGTTTTCCAATTTAGTGCATATATTTTGATGAATCTACACTTCTCCACAAATTTGATTCTAGCTTTACGGTTCTATGGGAAGGTTGGCAGGTGTCAGTAATGTGTATATTCCAAATGGCATAGATTTTATAGGTTCACGTTTCTAAATGTGGGTGTATAGTTGGTAAATTTTGTTAGTAGGTCATTAATGGTGCCAAACTAAGGAGTTTTATGTAATGTGGAGCTTGAATATGTATTGATCCATTATGTGGGTGCTATTTTGGGTCCATGCCAACCTATTTCAAATTTTTTTAAGCTTTGATTCTTGGCTCGAAGCGTGTATGTATAGATCTTGAGCCAACAAGTTACATTTTTTATATTACATCTACTTAGGGCAACCTAATTGATGTTGTAGATGAAGAGGATATATAAGAAGGATCTTTTTGATGTTTTGTGAGGTGTGACATGTGAAAAGAGTATTTGGATGTGAATTGTGTGAATATAGAGTGAATGTACAACAGAGTATTAATTCACATCAATATGAAGTGTGTAAAGTTTGTGATTTGAGCTTCATTGAAACTGTATTCCATGCATATGGTAGATGCAATTGTAACAGTTCAAAAATTGGTTGTGTATAATAATCTCTTCTATCTCTTCCATCTCTCAATGGGTAGTGAGTCCACTTGGATAGTGATTACACCTATAGTGAGCACTTATGTAATATACTATAACTAGTTATAATATATTGTGAGCTAATCCTCATCATGGTTTTTCCCATTTTTGGTTTCCCACATAAAAATAAAGTGTTTATGTGTTATGTGATATTGTTGGTTGTCTCCATGCTTTCATTCATTACTATGCTATGTGGATTGAATATTTAAATACTTAAGTGGTGTAAAATAATACCGATTCACCCCCCCTCAGTATTTTGAGTGTTCGACAATTGGTATCAGAGCTTGGTTCCTTGGAAGGAGCTTAAACACTTGGGGAAGATCTTGGAGGTTGAACACATGGTTGTTAGAATATTTCCTACTCCTCTAGAAGAGATAGTTGTTGTTGGGTTTACAAAAGAAGAGTGCATGGTTGACATGAATAGAGAACTCAAAATAGCTCTTGAAGATCTAAAAAGAACTAAAGTTTAAAATATAGACTTGAAAGAAAATTTCAAAGAAGCAAATGAATGTATCAAAAAGTTGAGAGAGAAAATCAAGAAGTTAAAAGAAAGACATAAGGAAGTTAATGAGCAATTGAAGTAAGCCAATGAGTCAATTATCTATCTAAAGGTGCAAGTTGAAGAAGAAAAAAAAATTGAAGAATGTCTAAATTCAATGGTGAAAAGAAAATTTGAAGAATGCACAAAACTTGAACAAGAATTTGTGAATATAAGATCAAATCTTGAAAAAGAATGGAGTCATGAAGAAAAAATAAAAATGAGCTCTACACAGCTTGATGAAATGATTGCAAATTATAAAGGATCTAAAGACAAATGTGGATTAGGGTTTGAGATAGGAGAAAGCTCAAAGATGGATCAAACTACAAACCAACCTGAAATGAATACTGAAGATAAGAAGAATAATGGAAAGTAGATCTAGAATCAAAGGAATGAATCTAGACAACTAAATGCACAAAGGAACCCCATATTTTAATGGTTTCTATTATTCTTGCAATAAATTTGGACATGAGGTTATGGAAGGTAGAAGCAGAATGAATTAAAACGTTCAATCTTTTCTCGGTCAGTGCTTTACATGCAAAAGATTTGGTCATAGAGCTAATGAATGCAGAAGTCAAATGGTGAATGGTTATCAAAATGGTAGAATGGCTCAATCCTTTAATGGATAATATTATATATGCAATGGATTTGTGCATAAAGCTAATCAATTAGATCTAGAATGAATGGAAGTAATATTGGTCAAAATAATGTCATATGCTATAATTGCAATAGACCTAGACACATTTTTAAGTTTTGTAGAAGCAAAAATATGAAGAAGGATAATTTAGTAAAGAATAATTATTTGGTAAAAAAGGTTGATCCAATAGAGATGAAGAAATATATGGACAAGATTTGGAAAAAGAAGGAAGAAGCAGAGGTTAAGGATGAGTTTGTACCAACATCCAATGCAAATGTTTCCTCCAAAAACTAAGTTGAGAGCTTTGGATCAGGGGGAGCTTTGATGTAAATCCTACATCCCTTGCAAAAGAAATGGTGTTGATGCTTCAACACAAGGATATGTGGTGTATATCAATGTATTTGATCTATTGGAGAAGATCCCAATAGAAAATATCTTTATGTGGAAGATTGTGGAGCATTTGAATTTGACTGTGCATATAGTTAAGGGTTTGACAGCTTTTATTTATGTGAATTAGGTCATGAAAGAAGGCTTATAAGTGATTACAATGAAATTTAATTTCCAATCATTTTTTAAAGAGAATAGCATATGAAGAGCAGTGCAATGTGTTTGAAGTGATCGAGTGGTGGTGCGAGTGAAACCCTAGCAGAAGAGCGAAGTAAAAGGTATTTTATAGTTTTTTCACTTGCCTTAGTTTTTTTAAAAGTTATTTGGAAAAAAATGAGATGGCTATGTTGGAACCAAAATTCCATCAAAATTTTAGCCATCTCAATATGACCACTCTATTTTACACCATATGCATCCATCCTCAAAACAATCATTTCTATATAAGCTTAAAGTATTATAACTACAATCCCCTTAACACGTTCTAATAAAAATCATTATCATTCAAAATCACCCTCCCCATATTTGATTGCCTTAAGTCCACTACGAGGAACTCATTTTGCCAAAACAATGCCATTTTGAGGAGAGTTACATTGCAATCTCCCCAAAAAATCAATAATGAAGCCAACACAAAATATTGGTGAGACCACTAGGCTTCAAAGTGACATTCAAATGTCTCCCCGACAACCTGAAAAGCAATATTTCGAAGAGACCTGGGTATCTTAGAGTGAAAAGTCATCTTGTCTCTCTGACAAAGTACAGTATAGAGAAACATTAATATTCTAAGGATGTTGAATCATTTTGGCATTCAAGAAATAGAAAAACATCTCTTGAACATCAAAAATTATCATATAATAAATGATGAACAACTGAAGAATTCAAGACTGGGAAAATGTAGTAACAATTTTGAAGAGATCAATTTATTGGGTTAAGAAACAAAGAATTCTCTTCGACACCACAAAAACAATAGAGAATGTAATATCAAGGAGACAAGCTTGTGTTGAGAGGACATGGACAAAATCCCCTTCGATCTCTCAACAACAAAAATTGTGGTAGTAAAGAAATACTTTCGAGGAGACTATGGGACATCAAAGAGAGGTGATGGCAAGTCTCTTTGAAACTCCAAAATCAAAAGTGAAAAACAAGAGATATTAGATAGAGGAACTTGTATCGGGATGACATAAATAAAGGTCTCTCTAAAGCGTCGATAAATGAAAGAATATTGGTATGTTGAAGAGGCATGGGCTTATCAAAGGGAGATGGTCTGGGTCTCACCAAAACTCTAATAATGATGATGAAAAGAAGGAAAAGTAGTGGAAGCCTAAGGTAAAGTTGTTAGAAATACTTAATGATGTCAAAGAGAAACACTCAAATGTCTCGTCAAAATCCTAAAAAGGAATAAAAAAGGAAAACATGTCAGAGGGAGAACAAGATATTGATGACAGTATAATCAAAGTCTCTTTGATGTAGTGAAATGATTTCTCACCCAATTGACATGACTGATGAAGTTTTCAAAGAGATGACTAACATTAATGTTACTGTTGATTAGAAAGGTGGCACAAGTGTCATTTATGAACTAGAGTTGATGGAAGTATGCCAAATCTTGTTATGTCTTGCTCATAAGATCTTGAAATCTATATGAATTATAGCTGAAAATCGAGGATGCGAGGTCAAGTGATAGTGAGCAGTTCAAAAATGATGGCATTGATTCAAGTAAGTACTCAAGACTCAACTGAAGATATTTTATCAAAGCTTGTTTGAATTACAATGAAGATAAGGTTTTAAAATGGAAAGAATACCAGAGAAACAAAAAGTGAAAAGATAGAAAACCAAGACTAGGCCATTAAATCAAAATTTAATTGAACAATGTCCTAGTTTTGGGTTGAAGTCTAGGAGGACAACCCAATTGAACCCCTCATGTGAAAAATTTGAAGATAAACATAAGAATCTGGGGGATGTGTGGACTCCACAACGTGGCTATGACTTGTTTATATACCATTATAAGAATAAATATAGGCACAAACCCATATCAAACCCATGGAACATGAACTTAGCAAAGCTTTTGATGCCCAATGTATTTGTCACTCTAGAGTTAATTAAGGAATTAGCTAAAAAATATAACCCTAAGATGCTTAGGTCAATTCATTCTCATGATGGCTCGCAATTTATCCTCATAACAAGAGATTATATTTCTATGGTCTTTCAACTAGATACATCTAAGAAAACAAACCGAGGATAAGGAATCTTTTGGAAGAGTATCAAACCAAGGACACAAGCTACAAGAGATGGAAATTACCTTTGCATAGACCCAGGGATGTGGGAAACCAACTTAAAATATTTAATAGTAATGAGAAACCCCCATTTTTTGTGGATTCGTTTGAGTCCTATTAGTATACCTACTACTTAGTTGGTCAAGTCTTAGGAATAGATGCTCCTGCTAAAATGGCCATAGCTCCCATGGTTTTAGCAGTAGATGTCCAGATCCAAGATGCTAGGTTGTATGACTATGCAGAGTACTTCTCTGAGGTTATTAATACCTCATTTACTTCTATCAAAAACAATAGTGATGTTATCAATTTCAAACAATACTCCCTACTCATTGTATGAAATAAATGGGCATGTGGGGAGAGGAGTTGAGGATTAAAGATTTGGATAATGATGGAAATATAAGACCAATCAAAATTTGGACCTCTATATGGAATAACAGAAGTGGGAGGTCCCACTTTGTATTTCGAAGAGTATTTTGTGAAACCCTTGTACAAATTGCTTGGCCATAATTATGAGTACAACTTGTCTCTAGAGATACAAAGATTCATCAAACCAAAGAAGAAAAACCTTGAAGGGAAGGTAAACCACAATTGGGTGGACTGGTATGTATTTGAAGATTGCACTATAATAAGAGTATATGGATTTGAGGCAACTCCATTTCTTCTGTCGAGAACAATGCCTGACAGAGTTGCATACTTGGAAATTGTGAGGTAATTGGCCTATTCAAACTATATGCATCTCAAGAGCTATGAAAAATAGTCTCTTATGCCCTCTACTTTATGTTTTGATGATTTTACTATCATCTCTGAGAAAGGGTGTGATTCAATTAGCAGCAAAATAGATTACTATGGCATGCCGCTAGGAAATAAGAGGGGGAATTTCAACCCTAAACATTTTATTCATAATTCCAAGATGACACAGAAATTGAAGAGATATGAACATGTGTTTTTCATAGATGATATTAGAAATTGTGACGAGAATCATGCAACGATGAGAAAGGTTGTGTACAATAGGATAGTTATGGAAAAAGCATGGAGGAAAGACCATGACCCATCATACACAAATGCCTTTCATGAAATATTGGATCCCATGGACAAAATTGAGCAGCTGCTTTTGCATGAAGAAGAGTTGACCAAAGATGTACCACTTGTAGCTTTTGAGAAAAGTAGAGGTTCTTGTTTGAGAAAAATAGATGAAAGCATAAGACCCTTGAGTCACCCATCACCACAACCCACTCCAGATGTCAGCTTCTTAGCTAACACTCCTATCATAATTGAAGATGACATTGAAGAAGAGAATAAGGTCACACAAATTACTGCTCCTACCATTCCCTAGTATGAAATACCACCAAAAAGGAGTGTGATCACCTTTGAGGCCTTTAACAAACTATCTAATGATGTAAGACATCGCGCAAGCCAAGAGTTTATTGCAGACGATGCATTTGTTCAAACTCCTAAGTTTTAAACCTTCATTTATGAATACAAGGGAAGAATGATAAGAGAAAGGATAAAAGAGATTATCCCTGAGTAAGAGGAAAATTCCCTAAAATAACTTCAAGATGAAGTTGATAAGGAAATGGACATCACCCTTGAAAGAGGATGAGCATTGCTACAAGAAGATGGGGTCATGCTTCTTCTAGTGTGGGATATTAGTTCAACAATAGTCTTTGATAGTTCATGAAGAGAGAAAATAAAACTTTGTAGTTAACAGATGATTCCAATGAAAAGATCTACATCAGATCAGGGTATAATCCTAACAATATCACTTTGCATATTTGGGCCCTTTACCCACCAAGAAAGAGGCCTTCTCTTATCAAGAATTTGGATCATGTATTTGGCCACCTTCTAGTGCAAAGAGTAGGGGATATAGACCCTATTGAGATAGTTGAACTAAATGTAAATGTCGCTAAGTTTACCAAGGATCAAGTTGAGAAACTAATCAGAGATAATAAGGGGTTGGTAACTGAAAATGAAAGATTGAAACAAGATGTAATCAATTACAAAGATAAATTTCCTTCCTCTTCGAGTCTCTATTCACCTCTAGTGGAATGTGAAAGGAGAGTGCTTGAAGTAATTTCTAAGACTACATATTGGAAGCACAAATATGAAATAATTCAAAAAAAACAAGAGGAATTAAAGAAAGAATTAAAAACTACTACATTTGAGGTAATATTAGAATTGGTCTGCAAAAGATTCACTAAGATGTTTGAGAATGTCGACAAGGTTTGGATTATCCATAGTAAGATATTCATAGTCTTCCAAGAGCATCGTAGATTATGTAGCAGAATGAAGGAAGTAGAGGCACAAATAAAATCCATAGGGGATGGTGGTGACTAATGCTTCAAGAGTACCAAGATGGTGCAAGGCACCATAGGCCTTCATGATGCATAAAAGGGGTCAATTTTTGGTTTTTGAGTTGTTGAGTCATGGTTTTGTTTGTAATAAGGTATTTAAGACCATTTATTATGTTTGTAAGTGGTTTGGAGTTATTTTGGAGTCAATTTGGTAAAGTTTGTAAAACTTGCAAAAAGTTGCCAAAGTTGTCGAGCAACTTTTGCATTTTTGGCCTTTTTAGGAAGATGAATGATTGGGGAGTTGAAGGACAGTTAGGATCAGTTGGATTTTATTTTTTTATATTTAAATAAGCCTTGTAAAGGCCAAGGAAAGGTTAGAAGTTGTAAATTTTGAATTTTGAATCACAAGGTGCCATGTTTCTACATTTTTTAAGCTAGTTTTTCTGATACAAGGAATAGTATAGCCTAGGAGTGCTCAAATATTGATTGGGTTTAATGATGCTCTAAATCCTTGTTCTTTTATAGTTTGTTTCACCTTATTTCATTAAGTTTTGAGTAAATTAGAGCATTTTTTCTCCAAACAGCTTGAAACCCTCATTAGGGTGAGTTTTGACTAAAAATCATGGATTTCTCCTTATTCCACCGTTGAATAAACCTTCAACCTAGTGGAATGAGGGTAGACATTTTTTTTCTTGAAGTTGCAGGAGTAGGGGATGAAGATTGGTGAAGATTTGTTGATGCCCTAGGCTGAAAACCACATGTTTTAGGCATAAGAGATGCTTAGGTGTTAGGGTTTGATAAAAAGATCTTGGGAAATGGTTTTAAGGGATCATAAATGTTTAGGTAGACTATTTGTGATATTTCTAGGCTAGTGGCATGAAATTTTGAGGCCTGGAGTGTGAAAACCCTGTTGTGACCTAGTGGAATAAGCCTAAATAAGCTTAGTTTCAAGCGCAGCAACAATTTTTGACCTTTATGTTTGAAAACAACCCCACCTAAAAATTAGATATGTTTTCAAATGCCTTAATGGGTATCTAAATCTAAAATTATTTTCTGGGTATGAGGTGTGGTTTGAAAATTATATGGGAAAAACCTAGTTTCAAGTGCTACAAGGAGAATGGGAGGGTTTGAGAGAAAAATCACCAAGTTTAGGCTCTTGAATTGCAAATTTGGTTTATTTGAGATTGTGTTGATACCCTCCACCATGCTCTACATCACAAGAGTTGGTTAAAATGCATGATCATTTTGACAATGTAATAACACAGGAACTAAGTGATTTCAATCAACCATTGAGTATGCCCCTTCCAAACTTCTTTGATGAAGGAGAATTGAAGGATCAGGATGTGTGTAAAGACGATATCTCTTAGTATCTATTGATGGTTGTAGATGAATTCAATGATGAGGGGGAGGTGCTAGAAAAAACACATTTACAATTGGGACAAATCTTTGATCTAGAGTATGCAATGAAAGACATCATCAGTAATGCGGACACTTATGCAAAATCGGGGTATATTGAACATTTAGCAAAGTTTAATCTATTTATTGCACAAAAAAATGAGGAATATAGGGAAAAAAATTCTCACAGTATCTGGTGTACTATCATTGAGCATGGACCTTGAACAGATATTCAATGATCACATGTGCTTGTTGAAGATTAACGAATTGTGGTGCATCTCCTTGTGAACTTCTAAAATTTCATGTTTATGTTTAATTAAGTTTTTAACATTTTAGTTATTGAGAAGCATGACTTTTTGTAAAAGGCCCAAAGCTTGTAGCTTCCCGCATATAAAATGGGAAACCAAGGCCTAATGAAAAACATATATATTAGAATTGTCATTACAGCAATAACATTAGAAGTATACTATTTCACAGAAAAGAAGACTTTCATATATAATTTTCATCATTTTGAATTAATATAAGAATGGAGTAAGATGACTAATTAGTGTCCCAGCATTGGTGTTGATTTTTTGTTGTTATTATATGATTATTTGATTGTCTCCAATTTACTGCTTCCATATTATTTAAGTTGATGTGTCAAAACTCAATTTATTCAAACACATTTGTTGTTTTGGTGTGGTTTCATTGATTGGTTTCTTTCAAAGAATTAAATATCCTTTTAACAAGATCACAATAATTTTGAAGTGTTATTTGGATTGATGAGAAGAGTCATATAATCACTAAAATTATCATACTGTCTCCAACTTGGTTTTATCTTGTTATTCAAATAAAAAATCCATTTTGATTTGTCAAAGCACATTTGTTGTTTATGTGAGACTTAATTGACTAGTTCCTCTAAAGGATTAAAATTTCCTATTGATTAATCATAGTAACCTAATAAGAACCATTTGGATTGATAAGAAGAGTTTGATAATTACATTCCTACACGTTTGTACAAGGTACAAACAATCCTAAGTGCCAAACAGTTTGAACTGTATCTAGTAATTTGGTCACACATCATTCACCTCTTGACTCCATTAGCCCAATAGAAATAGGCACTAGTCTTACCCATCTCATTTCAAAATCCCACAAAATCTTATTCATACCTTCACATTTTAAATTTTAGTACTAGGAGTAGGAGTAATTAACAAGCCTTCATCTATCCCACACTTTATGCCACTATGGGTAGATCCTTAAATCTATGGGTAGATCCTTAAATCTAATTAAGTTATACAACTCTTAAATCTGCTTCATCTATCAAGGTTCACCTCCCTAGGTTTAGCAAAGCCTGAAGTGTAGAGATTCATCAACCATATAGGTTCACTATGTTAGTTCAAAAACGTTGTAAGTATGATCATAGAGCTTGGAATCCTCTAAGTATTTGCAGCCTGCATTTTTGAGACCTAACAGGCTACTCCAAGGGTTTTTCATGTGTCTAAGTGACCCCAACCTAAATTCAAGAAACATCTTGATAAATCTACGGAAGTCAACCCTGATAGTGCTTTCTCAAGGGTCCTCTATGGTGTTCTACATATAGAGGACATAAGAATCTACATTCATGGAAAATTAGAAGAGTATGATCATTCAAAGCTTGGTAATGTGTGGGTAAAGGAGCTCACTAGTGATGATTTCAGACTCAAGCCAGAGTATCAAAATTTGGTTGCAAAGAAGCTCGATGTTTGGCAAGGGTTTCCCAACTTTTTCCATAACAATGCTTGGGTAAGGATTGGTTTGAGCCGCATCCATGATAAATTTGTGTTGATGGATATGCGTGAGATTATCACAAAGGAAGTGATAAGGAAGGTTACAAGTTTATGTTCAACTATACCCATTCTAATACTTCAGTCAATAAAGAATGAAGTTGTGATGGAACTTACTAGCGTGACATATGACGAGAGGGAATTGATAGTAAAGAAAATTAGGGGTGAAGTATGTTACAATGATGAGTGGCTACAAAGTCTACTTTTCAAACAAAGAGAACTCTATATCTACCACCACCATTAATATTGCCTATGAAATGGTGGAGAAAGGAACTTATTATGACCTATGTGAACTTTTGAGACATCTAATGGAGAATTTACAAAAGACAAAGGATTCCAGGTATCTATTTCTTGAAATAACTCCTCGGTACAAAGAGTGTGGTGTGGCTAAACGGAAGACCTATAGAACACTAGATTAGAGACCTCTTAAGAGGTCTTGGAGATACTAAGGCACAGCAAGATTCCCTTGTGTCATTTTTTATAGTATTTCAAAAGAGGATGCAAGAAAGGGAGAGTATTCCTTAAAAGATAATGCAGAAGTACAAGAATGAAATTACATTCTTGGTGACAAAAGATGAATGCATCATACAAGTTGTACAGCCTAGAACTATATGGATCCCAGAAATAGGATATGAGGTAATTAAGAAAGAAATTGTGGGGTTCATAGACTACATGTTGAGAAAACCTAAGGAAACCTCCAAAGAGAGGTATGGAACATATGAAGAGAAATCAATGGAAGTCCACTTGGACAAAAGGCAATTACAAATAAAGAAGATAGTGGAGAAAATGACTGCAACACTTGGAGTAATAAGCCTCACATTAGAACAAGGTGAGGTAGCTAAGGCTAAGTCTAGTGCTTTAGGAGGTTCATCAAGTGCAAGAAGATTTAGTAGAACAACTACCACTCCTCCAGTTGCCCAGAAGTCCTTTGGGACTAAGCCTACTTTAGGAAATAAGAGAAAAGTACTTGAGAGTGCTCCAGTGAAGGAAAATGCTTCTCTGGTAAAAAAGAAAATGAGGCCTAAGAAGGAAAAGGCTACTCTAGTAGCACAACCGATTGGATCTATGAAGAGGAGAATGAATAAAAAAGCTACCAGGGAGTAGTTTGTGGGAGTGAATGTTGAGGAGGAAGAAGAAGAAGAGGGACCACAATTGGTCTGCAAGAGGAAAGGTGAAGCTTCATAGAGTGAAGCAAGTTCAAAGAAGCAAAAGGTTGATATTGTGTATAATGATAAAGAGGCTGAGGTGGAAAAATAAAAACAAGCCTTTATGATCCACATACGAGAGAAGAAGGTAAAAGCCAGCAAGAAGAAGACACCAGATGAGAAGAAAAAGTGAAAGAAGAATCCTCTTGTAAGAACCCATAGTCCGATGAAAGTAGATGCACTTTTCAATGGTATTGTCCAGGATGAAATGTTAGAGGAAATTGTAGCTTTGTATAGTGAGGTAGATAAGGTGGACAAGGCCACCATAGTTGAAGCCATTATAAAATATATTGTTTTTCTTGAAGTTGATATGAGGAATATAGAAAAAAAAATTCCTATAGAATTATGGAATGTTTGGATTGAGAGAAGATAGTAAGTAATAGAGGAAGAGACTAAATTGAAATAATATGCATTGGAAAGGATTAGTTCTCCTCTTTTTGAGAAAAAGAAAGCCACATTGGCTGCATTGTTCAATAAGGAACTTAGAACAAAGAAAAGGGTGACAACCCTCATAAGCAAAGATCAAAATGATCTCAAGAGGCTTTGAAAAGAGTCTGTAGAAAAGGTTGCAAACCTAGCTCAAAGATTGTGGATGACCCCAGAGAATAAAGAAGAAATAAATATAGAGATTCCTGCTCCAGATGAAAAAGATATACAACTTGATGATGCTCAACATGATCATGGAACAAAAGAAGGGAATGCATAGGAAGAATTTCTTTCAAATGTGGAAGAGATTGTATAAGAAAATGTTGAAGTTGAGAAGAATGTTGAAGGAGAAGTAGTTATCAGAGAAGATGATACAAAGGAGGATACTTCTACACCTCCTCTAGTATTTGAGGGAAAGGTATAAAACACTCAAGACCAACCAGATTCAATCATCCCTCTGGATAACATAGAGATATCTATTGGTAAAGATGATATACGAAAGGATGATGAGAAAAAGAGTGAAGATGCCCTTGGTGATGCAGAAGGAAAGACAAAAGTGGAGACACTAGCTAACACTAGTGACAAGGAGAAGGAACTGAAAGAGAAGGATACAGAGGAGAGATTGAAGGTAACTAGTGAATATTTTGGCACCTCCAAAGATTCTTTAAAGAATCTACTAAATATGCAATTACAGTTCCAACCTATAGTGTTCACTTAACTGCTACAATTGCCTATGCAATAGGGGAATGTGGACTTAGATAGAATCTCACCCCTCCACAACCTTCAACTGAGAGATGTATTTCATGCATCCAAGCCCAAAAGGAAATAATCAAGAGACATCAAAAGAGTGGAGAAATAATTGATGAGGCTATGAAGGCTCTATAGGAAGCCATACCCGATACAAGCATTGACAGTTCACTATCTGATATGGAAAACCTAAATAGAATTATTGATTTTTTTAATGAATATACCTCTAGATTAAAAGAAAAATTAGAAAAAGAAATAGATAATAAAATGGATGAGAAGAGGTTTTTGGAGATAATGGAGAATTGTGCCCATGCACACAAAAAATTTCAAGAAATTCTCAAAGGTTTCCAGGCAAGTGTGGCAGAGGCCAAAGCCTTGTTTCAATTTTGTATGAAGTGGCTTGGAGCCACAATAAACATTAAGGATAAAATAGCCTCAATTGAGTCCTAGATTAGTAAAGCTTCCAGTGCCTATGATCTAGCACATGATCTAGATGGAAGCACAAGGTCCGCTATAGAAGATTTACATGAGCAGTTCTTCCAAATGCAAGCACAAAAGGAGAAGATCATTATGCAGTTTGGAAACCTTGGGTATCTAGTGAACTCAAAGTTCATATATGTTTCCAATGCCATGTTGACTATTGATAAGGCCACAAAGCTTAATATCATACCCAACACTTTGGAAGAAGGAGAAGAATTGTTGATGGAGTTGGAGACACAGTGCAAAATTCTTGGCATAGCCAAGAGGATTTAGAAAGAAGGAAAGCAAGAGTGGAAATCCTACCTTGAGAAGCTATAAGGGTCAAATTCTTCTAGCTGACAGTATTTATTTTTCTTCTATACATTTTAGATATGGTTTCAGATTCTTGTGTGCATATATGGATGGTATAAGTTATATGTTCAGTTCATTTTTTTATTGGATAGTGCTCCTAGGGGGAGTCAGTTTAGTTTTTTAAGTTTGTATACATGTATATATTTTTCAAGGGGAGATCTGGTATATAAGTAATATTGTTGTTGTATGCACCCTTTTCCCTTGATGTCAAAGGGAGAGAGTAATTTTGGAGATTTTTAAAGCATCTTTTTATCAATGACAAAGGGGGATATTGTTGGAAGAATAAGGAGTTTGTCCCTGATGCATTTGTGGGCAACACGAGCATGTGGGATGAGCACAAGCTATACAATTATGCATTGCAATGTTTTCATTGATGTCAACATTGTACTCCAGTATGAAGACCATTCTGCAGATCAATTTGGATGGCTTAAAAATGTTTGAGGATGATTATAAAAGGAAATTTTGTAAGAATTTTTGATCCAATGAGAATGGTTGACATAAAAAATGATTGTGTCAATACAAGTAATTTTAGATACAGGACATACAATTTTTTGTTCTGCATTGGTCCACTATATAAGTTCTTGCTCTACACTTCTAATATAATTTTGATGGTTGTTAAAAGAGTCTAAATCCATAATTTTATCTTGTTTTGGCTTTTGGTGTGGAAGTTATGAGTAACAAGAGTTTACACTGGTAGGTATAGGTGTTTTCCATTTTAGTGCATATGTTTTGATGAATCTACACTTCTCTGCTGATTGGATTTTGGATTTACGGTTTTGTGGGATGGTTGATAGGTTTCAGTAGTGTGTATATTCTAAATGGCATAAATTTTGTGGGTCTGCATGTCTGAATGTGGGTGTATAGTTGGTAATTTTTTTACCAGGTCATTAATGGTGTCGACCTAATAAGATTTATGTAATGCAGATTTTGAATATGTATTGATCCATTATGTGGGTGCTATTTTGGGTTCATTCCAACCTATTTAAAATTGGTGTAATCTTTGACTCTTGGTGTGAAGTGTGTATGTATAGATCTTGATACAACAAGTTACATTTTGCATATTACAACTAATTAGGCCGACCTAATTGATGTTGTAGATGAAGCAGATATATAAAAAGGATCTTTTTGATGTTTTGTGAGGTGTGACACATGAAAAGAGTCTATGGATGCAAATTGTGTGAATATAGAGCAAATCTAGAGTAGAGAAGTGTTGGGAATAGGATACCATTTAATTGCAATCTTAAACATTATTTCATGTATCTCCTAAGTCCTTGGAAAGTGTTCCCCAACACTAGGATTAGAAAGAGATTAAATTTGAATGAAATGAACATGTAAATTGAAATTTGTAATTAATTATAAATGATAGGAACATGTCGGGATTCCCAGGAAGAGCTCCTACAAAATAGGAGCACATGGGGCACCCACACGGAAGGTGGAACTCACTTTGAGTTAAGTTAACTATTTGGAGAAAGATAACACTTCAGTAATGCATGTAAAGATCCTAGAAGTTAGGAATTAATGTTTACATGCATGGAGTTTAGTTCAGTTCAATTCAGTATCAATTTAGTTTAGTTCAATTCAATTCAATTCAATTCAATTTAGTTCAATTTAGTTCAGTTCAGTTATGGTTCAGTTATATTCAGTTGCACGTAGTTAGTTTCAGTTGAAGGCTAGTTGACTTTAGTTGACTTGGAATGCATGACTAATGAATTGAGTTGCATGACAAATAACAAGTGATACATTCAATTAAGTGAGGATGATCAATCATGCATCCTATTTCAATGAATTGATGGAGAGATATGTTTTAGTTAATAGAGATTGACTTTGACCCACCTTGGGTGCCCAAGTTGGCATCTTCAGTTAACACTTTTGCATGAGAAGATATTTTATAAGGTTGAGTTAAGTGGGACCATTCTTGAGAGCCAACTTTGAGGAGGAGCTTACAAGATATCTTTGTAATCAACGTTGAGTTATGACTTCAGTTTTGGATGCCCAAATATATGGACTTGATTTGACATTGTTTTTCATAGAAGAACTCTACTTGCAAAGAATAGGCATAGGTTTTGTGAGATAAGCTTTATGCTCTATAATTGTAAACTCTTTGGAGTTTACAAGGCTCATTATTGTCTATAAATTGTAACAAGTTGAAGAGAGTTTTATCAAATTTTATTGCAGGTTGTGAAGAAGAATTGTTGAAGGCAAAAGAAGCATTTCAAGCAAGGATTGATAAAGAATTATTGTAATCTTGTTCTAAGGTTAAATAATACAAGCACTATTGATTCTGGTGGTGGAGTTTTTTCTCGAAAGGGTTTCTCCATGGTATATGTTGTGTCACTTCTATCTTCTGGTCTTATTCTTCTGCATTCTTCTGTCTATTTCTACAAATGGTAAAATGAATCTGAACAGATAATCATCCAAAAATAATTTGTAACAAAGAACACTTATTTAGATCTACAGTATAATAGTTTTACAAGTTCTAAAGCTACATAATTACCTCCATTTTCAACATTTGGTATCAAAGCTAACAGTTGGGTAGAGTTTGGGATGCCTTTCTCTTAAAAGTTTGAAGGTTTTTTGGCTGTAGTGGGAGATTTTACTATTGTGTTATTGTTGATTTTGGAAAATAAGTTCATTACAATGTGATTTAATTCTCATTTAGATATTGAAAGATTCAATGGATCTAATTATGAGACGTGGAAACTAAAAATGGAGGATCTCCTTGAAGAGAGAGATCAGTGGTTAGCTTTTGGTAATGAGACAAAGTCACCTACAATGATGTCAGATGAAGATTGGGCTAAGCTTGATAAGAAGGAAAGAGGGACCATAATATTATGTCTTGTTGATGATATTCTCTTGAATGTTTCAAAAGAAACTATTGCATGTAAATTGTGGAAGAGAATAGGTGATATTTATCAAACTAAGTCTTACTAATAAGTTGTATCTGAAAAGACAATTGTATTCTTTAAAGATGAAAGATGGTGATTTTGTTGCAAATAATTTGAATTATTTTAATTTGATTATAAGATAGTTAGCATATGTAGATGTAAAGCTAGAAGATGAAGATAATTGCATTTTATTACTTTTTTCTTTACTAGAAACTTGGGAAAATCTAATTGTTGCTATCAGTGGTAGTGGTGCAGATTTGAAGATGGACAATATAATTCCTACTCTCCTATCAGAGGAGATGAGGAGGAAGTCTAAAATGGAAATCCAAGATTCCTTGTTTGTAAAAGGTAGGCCTGAGAAAAATGAACCTAAGGGAGACAAGGAAGGGAAGGGTAAGTCCAAAGGACAGAGTAAGGGTAAGTGTTGAAACTATGGGAAACCGGGACATGTGAAGAAGAATTGTAAGAACAAGAAAAAGAGTTTTGATTCTTCTTCAAAGGAATCCTCAGATGATGGTAATCATGCATTGAGCATTTCACGTAAAAAATTTAGTGATGGCTCTTTGCTTGATGTTAAAGAGTGATCTTGAGGAAGATGGTAGTCATGATGCCATGTGTAGCTCGTACCACGGTTCAATGGGAGTTGTTGGTAGTGACGAGGATGCATCATTGGTAAGGATATCTTCATGTGATTGGGGATATGATTTTTCTTGGTTTAGAGTGGTTTCTATTATGTCATGGTTTACTCTTGATACATGTTTAGAGTTTTGCATGGTACTTGTTCCCTTGAGACTAGGATGTTTATGTATGTTAGATGCATGTGATCTCCTTGGAGGATATGGTTAGATCATGTTGTCATATTTATGTTCATGAATCATGATTGGAGCTTTGACATTGATCTTGTGTAGTTCTCTTATGTATTGGGTACATTAATCATTTGCTTGATTACTTCATGATAGTGCTTTGTTGCATTTGGAGTTTGGCATGGATCAGTTGGTTACAGGTTCTCATGGATACTTGGAGAAATAGGTGAGGCTTGATTTATCTTATGGTAAGAGATATATGTTGGAATGGTTACTTGTAAGAAAATTTTCTTCAATAGTAAAGACTGAGAATCCTACACCTTGGTTCGACGTGAGTTCAACACACTCAGTGGTTTCACATGCCTCCAAAGAGGCAGTTTGGTTACAGATACTTGGGAAAGGTATTGGTTTAATTGCAAGTAATTTAAAATTGAATGTGATAGTCAGAATGTTATTTGTTTAGCCAAAAATCCTATGTACCATGCTTGTATTAAGCATGTTGATGTTCAGTATCACTTTGTGTGAGAAATGGTTGAGAGTGGGAAGGTATTAATTGAGAAAGTTCACACTTTGATTAATATTGTAGACTATCTTATGAAACCACTTCCTACAAATAAGTTGTCTTAGTTTTGAGTATTAATCATTTGCTTGGAGCTTCATGATTATGCAAGTTGCATTTGAAGTTGGCATGGATTGATTAGTTGGTGCAGGAAGGCCATTGGCCTTGAGTCCTATACTTGATTTATGATAATGATTCCTTGTTTAAAATAATTGCAATGTATAATGTCAAGTGGGAGAATATTGGGAATAGGATGCCATTTAATTGCAATACTAAACATTATTTCATGTATCTCCTAAGTCCTTGGAAAGTGTTCCTCAACACTAGGATTAGAAAGAGATTAAATTCGAATGAAATGAACATGTAAATTGATATTTGTAATTAATTCTAAATGATAGGAACATGTGGGGGCACCCAAGAAGAGCTCCTACAAAATAGAATCACATGGGGCACCCACATGGAAGGTGGAACTCACCTTGAGTTAAGTTAACTATTTGGAGAAAGATAACACTTCAACAATGCATGTAAAGATCCTAGAAGTTAGGAATTAATGTTTACATGCATGGAGTTCATTATCAGTTCACTTCAATTCAGTTTAGTTTAGTTCAGTTCAGTTCAGTTTAGTTCAGTTCAGTTATGGTTCAATTATATTTAGTTGCATGTAGTTAGTTTCAGTTGAATGTTAGTTGAATTTAGTTGACTTGGAATGCATGACTAATGACTTGAGTTGCATGACAGATAATAGGTGATACATTCAGTTAAGTGGGGATTATCAATCATGCATCCTGTTTGAATGAATTGATGGAGAGATATGTTTCAATTAACAGAGATTGACTTGGACCCACCTTGGGTGCCCAAGTTGGCATCTTGGAGTTAACACTTTTGCATGATAAGATATTTTATAAGGTTGAGTTAAGTGGACCCATTCTTGGGTGCCAACTTTGAGGAGGAGCTTACAAGATATCTTTGTAATCAACGTTGAGTTATAACTTTAGTTTTGGACGCCAAATTGATGGACTTGATTTGACATTGTTTTTCACAGAAGAACTCTATTTGCAAAGAATAGGCATAGGTTTTTTGAGATAAGCTTTGTGCTTTGTAATTGTAAACTCTTTGGAGTTTACAAGGCTCATTATTGTCTATAAATTGCAGCAAGTTGAAGAGAGTTATCATATTTTATTGCAGGTTGTGAAGAAGAATTGTTGAAGGCAAAAGAAGCATCTCAAGCAAGGATTGATAAGAATTATTGTAATATTGTTCTATGTTTAATTAATACAATCACTATTGATTCTGGTGGTGGATTTTTTTCCCGAAAGGTTATCTCCACGGTATATGTTGTGTCACTTCTATCTTTTGGTCTTATTCTTCTACAATCTTTTGTCTATTTCTACAAATGGTAAAATGAATCTAAATAGATAATCATCCACAAAGAATTTGTAACAAAGAACACTTATCTAGATCTATAGTATAATAGTTTTACAAAGTATCAAGCTACAATTTCACCTTCATTCTCAACAAGAAGAGTATTAATTCATATCAATATGAAGTGTGTAAAGTCTATATTTTGACCTTCATTGGAACTATATTTCATGCATATGAGATGCAATTTTAATAGTTCAAGACTAGGCTATGTGCCACAATCTCTTCTATATCTCAATGGGATGTGAGTCCACTTGGACAGTGAACACTTTTGTAATATAGTATAAAGTTAGTTATAATATATTGTGAGCTAATCCTCGCCGTGGTTTTTCCCATTTTGGTTTTTCCACATAAAAATATGGTGTTCACATGTTATGTGATGTTATTGGTTGTTTTCATGCTTTCATTCATTATTATGCTAGATGTGGATTGAATGTTTAAATGCTTAAGTGGTTTAAAAGAATATTGATTCACCCCCCTCTCAATATTTTGAGTGTTCAACAAAAGTGGCCACTCCACTTTTTGGTCCCATAAGAGAGAAAAAATGAGAGCATTATAATAAAACATGCTCATGTTATGGGTTGGTAGTGACCCACCCTAGGCTCAGTCATTACTAAGCCATAACGTGAGTGTGTTACAATGCACTCACATTATGTGATTGCATTCATGTAACATGAATGCATTATCATTTTATTTTATTTTATTTTGTTTATTTAAGTATAAGTGACATTTATATATGGGAATTTGATTTATTATACTTTAAATTATATTTCATGTATATATTTTTAGGATTTTTGAGAATGGTTTTAGATTTCTAGGAGTTATAATGCAAATTCAAATTTTTAAAGGACCTTGTAATTTTCAGATAAATCAAAATTTAGTAATCAGAAAGCTCTATCATTTTTCCCTCTCTATCTCACTTTTTGTATGTCCCTTACATACTATACCTCTCACTCACTATCTTCATCCCTTTATATACCTCTCTCTATCTAACTCTCTCTCTCTCCCTTGAGCTCAAGAACTACCTATCTACCTCTCCATCCTTCTCTCACTCCATCTCTCTCTTTCTCTCTCCTTCCCTCCCTCCCTCCTACTCTCTCTAATTATTTCTATAGACACTTAAATTTGACTAACACATTTCTTTCGAAACATATCGTTTTCTCTTATCTGACCTAATCAATTTATCTTCATCAATTAATTAAATAATTTCATTATTTAATTAAATTAATATTTATTTCCCCTTCATCTTCATAATTAAATATTTTTCTAATTATTTAATTATTCTAATTCAATTTTTTCCTTCATTTCCACTTTAATTGAATAATTTTTGAGTTATTTAATTAAATTATCTATTTCATCACTTCCCCTCTATAATTGATTAAATAATTAACATGATTTAATTAATTTAATAAGTATTCCTCTTTCCTGAGTTTAATTAAATAAATCATTATTATTTAATTAATCCATTTCTCATTTTCCACTTTTCAGATTAAATAATTGTTTTTAATTATTTAATTTATCCAATTATTCTCAACATTGGCTTCTTCCTAAATAAATTAAATTATTTATTTATCTATTCATTTACACCTTGCATGTCTAATTAATAATTAATTCATTTAATTATTAATTACCAATGTGGTTCCAACTCATCAATTGATTGGGACTTACTCTCAGTCCACTTCTTAACCAATTTTAGTCCACTTCCACTCACTTTGAGTTCACTAAGTAGTCGATTATGTCTACTAACCTCTAGTCACTCTTATCTCTTCAATCAATCCTCTTAACTAACACATACGATCAGTTAACTCCTCATCAATTTTGAGCCATTGATCTAATCAGTCTCTCATCTGACCTTGACCATTGATTGTTATTATCAAAGATTTATAAATCCAACCCTCCTATCATCTATTACTCCTCTTTGATCATTGCGAAGAAACTATACACATATTCTTAGTGCTTTATGCTACAAGATCTAAGACAGATTTACTAATACACTTTTCTCCAAGGTACAAAGAGGAGAACAATGGAGATAATCTAAGGCAGTTGTGTGGAGTTGTGTGTGTAGCTTTGTTGCATTTCATTATGATTTCAATTTTTCTTAGTTTTCTATTGGTGTGATTTGTGAATTGTTTTATTTTCCTTTTTGATCACTTGATTTTCATAATCAGTTTCTAGGTCATACATTTTGGCATCCTCTGTGGGACCCACTTGAGTCCTGAATTTAACACTTTTTGTGATGTTTTCAAGTTTTGAGAAGTTTTATGTTGGTTTGATGCATCTACAACTAGTTTGGTGCATTTGTATTTTGTTTGTCAAAATTGTAGAGAAGTTTGGCGTAATTGCAGGGAAGTTTAGCACATCTACAGAGAATTTTGGTGCAATTACAAGGAATTTTGGTGCATCTGCAAAGAATTTTGGTATAATTGTTAAATAACTTGGCATATTTATGCTTGGAATAGGTGCATATGTTTCCTAGAATGTCACATCTATGTGGTAGTGAGATCACTAGGTTTTTAGATATTAGGATTGTGTTTTTGTTCTATCATTAATTTTCTATTCTCTAGTTCTCTATTGGTCTATGAATGTGTCTTTTGTAGATAATTATCCCTAAAATAATAATTTGATCTTTCAAGATTAGGGTTATACCTCTGTATTTTACATTCTTGTTATTTTTTGTGTAGATTGGTGCATCTATCATAAAGTGGCACATTTGCAAGAGATATTGGCACATTTGTCAGAAAGATTGACGCAACTGTTTAGTAAGTTGAGCAAGTATAACTTATTGTTTTGAGAATTTCAATGTTCTTTGATGTAATTTTTTTATGCATTTTTCTAGGTTACTAATTTTTTTGTGCATCTATTGCTTTTGTGGATAGAAGACCAAACACTAAAACTATTGACGTATTTATTGCAGAGTCTTGTGTCTTATTTTTTATAAAATAAATAACACTTCAATTTCTTAAAGTAAATGTTTTTTCATCATTTTTGGTGAATTCTTGGGTATGTATGCTCTCCCCTTGTGTCTAGTGCGAACTTGGATATCAAAAATACCTTAGAATTCACATTTTTTTTCATTTAGCCAAGGAAGTGATAATATGTGTATGCTCTCCCCTCACGTCTAGTGTGAACTTGGGGATCAAAAACATTATCATTTTCCTTTTTTAACTTTATTAGGAGGCCTACTTGGGGATTTCATTGCCCCAAGGGAGACCTCAACCACATTTACTAATGGGTATATAAAGGGGGGAACAAAATTTGTACCCCAAGGTATGGCTAGTATCATAAAATCCAAGCCTCACAATCCTCGGTCTATCAAGACATGTATAGGTGAAGAGAGTGAAGGAGACCCCTCCAATCTTGGGCATCCTCGAATAGGTTCACTATTCATGGAACCACTATGAACCATTATTTTTTATAAGCCTTAAGACATTTTGATCATTATCGCTAGTGGGTTTCAATGTATAACATCATGCATGAAGTTACCTAGCATGTATTGTCTTTGGGTGAGATAAAATTCTTTTGGAGGTGTAAAAACCTACGAGGGAAGGAGAAAGGTGAGCCCTTGTGCCATTGGAGACCTATCTATCCCCCTTTGAGAGTGAATCCATGTATTTGTGGTCTTCTATGATATTTTATTCATGGGTTTCTCTAGTGAGACACACCTTTAACACTAATTGGGTTGTGCTTCTTGAAGTGTATTTATTGTTCAGACCAGTGACACCATTCAACCCATTACCTTGGAAATATCAATAGCTATTATTTTTATTATGTGACTATTTTCTTGCTAGAAATTTTCTCAAAAATACTCAAATTAGACTAAAATTACATAGAATCATGCAATTGAACATCAAAAACTCACACTTGTCTATTTGATCATGTCATTATTTATCGTTTTGTGCACCTTTTTGTTAAATAAAACTCAAATAACTCAATTTTAGGTCAGAATAGCAAATATTTCCAATCATGTGTGCGGTGTTTTACATTATGAAACATTTGTCCTCAACTTTGGCACATTTGTACCTCCCTGTGGTGCAATTGTGGCACTAAGTGGTGCATTTACTACATAAAGTGGCACAATTGTAGCACAAAGTGGCATAATTATTTTAGACTATCACACGGCCAATTCTACTTTCAAAACAGAACTATCATCCATTTTTTCTCAAAATCATGCATTTGAATATCTGATTTTCACAATTAACATATAATGTGGTGCAACTATTTTGTATTTGAACGTAATTGTTTTGTATTTCAACGTAATTGTTATATATTTCAACACATTTATTTTGTCATTCAAATTGCTTGTTAACACTAGATCTTCTAGTCAGGTCATGCTACAATAATGGGTCCCAAACTTGGGACATTCTAATTTTTTCCTAAAATCACATAGTTTTTAGAAAAAATAATAGTTTAAGCCTTGAGGAGTTCCATCTGTAGACACCTAAAATTGTCTAAGCACGACACACATTCATAATTCGGTAATTTCCATAATTTTCCTTATTATCTCCTGATTCCTCAATTTAATTAAATAATTTCTAATTATTTGATTAAATTCATTATTTTCTTCTAATAATTGAATAATTGATATTATTTGATTAACTCATCAAAATTCATCAAATTTCCCTCTTTTCACATTAATTAAATGATTTTGAATTATTTAATTCAATTCAAATTTCTATCTCTCCACTTTGTTAAATAACCTTCAATTATTTGATTAAATATTAATTTTCCCTCTCACACATGATTAAATAATCTTGAATTATTTAATTAAATCTTAATTTCCTCTCACCTCACAATTAAATAATTTCTTAATTATTTAATTACTATTTTTCCTCCAACTTGCACATGGCATATTCCATTTTCAAAAAATGGAACATTCCTTTTTCAAAATATCTTCCCTCCAAAATATCTCAAACTAATTTCCTTGAAATAAGGGGATATTTTGAGTTAACTAAAGCTCTCATTAATTCTCCACCCTTGATCTTCTTGACATAATATGAACCATTGATCTTCATCTTCAATCTCCATCGTTGATCAAAAATCTAGAATTCTATAAAACAAGCCATCTTCTTCATAAGCATTCGTTTACAATTCTCATAAGAAATTCATGACCTTTTTTAGAGCACTTTTGAGCATTTGAGCATCATAATTGTGAGTCAAGATTATCATCAAAGCTTTTGCAACATGGGTTATGCATAATATGAGCAATCCACATCCTAAATTGGCATAATTCCACACAATGGAATACTAGGTTTGCTTGTTCTTTGAGTTACTTGATCATAATTTGAATTGATTTCTTGATTTTAGGTTATTTCATTAGTTCAATTACATTTTATTTAATTAAGTATGGGTTTAATTGATCTTTCTTTTGTGGGTCTTAGATATTTCTAACCCTAATTGTGTTAATTGGCTTTCTAATCAATTTCCTAATATTTCCCTACAACATTTTGGCACACCTAGTGGAACCCATGTCCCTGATCTAACATTTTCTTAAATTTTTTGATGACTTATAGGTTATAGTGACGTTTCTATGAAAAATTGGCACTTCTATTTTTTACGCAGTGACGCTTTTATCACACATTGACTCTATTGATCCATACAACAATGCTTCTACCATACATCAATACTTATATGATTTATAGCAATACATCTAGTACAACTCAACACATTTGTTATGACTTGATGCTTTTGCAAACTTACAATGATGCATTTGTGGTAAATTGACAAAAAAAATTAATTACAGTGATGCATTTGTTCTTTTCAAAAGTATATATGTTTATGTACTTTCATATTTTCCTAACCCTAATGTGTGCTTGATCTTTTGGATTTTAGACTAATATATCTATGCATTTGTGGCCTATGTTAGGAGAAGACAAGAAAACAAACTACTAACAAGTCTTATTGAAGGGTTTCAATACAAATTTCACATTTCAATTTGGGCTTTAAAATTGAACAATACAAATTTCATATTTTAATTTGGGCTTTAAAATTGAACAATATAAATTTCACATTTTAATTTGGACTTTAAAATTGAACAATACAAATTTCATATTTCAATTTGGGCTTTAAAATTGAACAATACAAATTTCACATTTTAATTTGGGCTTTTAAAATTCAACAATACAAATTTCACATTTTGATTTGGGTTTTAAAATTGAATAATATAACTTGCACATTTGAATTTGGGTATTAAAAAAGAACTTGTGTGTCGTGTTTCGTAGACTAGTGGTGTGTATGCTCTCTCCTTATGCTATGTATGATCTTTGAGATCAAAAACACCATTAGTTTGTAATCTATTCATTTACTCGAGGAATGAGTGTCTATGTATGCTCTTCCCTTGTGACTCTTAAGAATAATCTTGAAAATTAGAAACAACATCAAATCCATTTAATTCAGTAGGATGCCTGCTTGGGGATTTCATCACCTCATGGTTGAATGCAACCACATTTTTGAGCACGGTATATAAAGGGGGGAGAAAAAATGTTGTACCCCAAGGTGTGACGAATGTCCTATAAGCTAAGCCTCATGACCCTTAGTCTTTCGATATGTGTATAGGCGAGGAGGAGAGGGGAGACTCCCCTTAACTCGGGTATCCTTAGATGGGTCCATTATTCATCAATCCCCCACTATGAACTTTGTTTATTAGTAGCCTTTAAGACCATCAGTTGTTAGCTTGTGATAATGCAATGTACAGTATCATGTGTGAAGTAACTCATCATGTATTTCCCTTGTTGAGGTGACTGATATTCCTTGATTAGAACTTTGTCCTTTCAAGGTGAGAGGCATGGAGGTGGTACATGACCTCCATTTACTCTAGTCACCCACGTATTGTGGAGGTATTTGCTTTGGTAGAAGGGCTTGTCCTAAGTCGACACACCTTTTGCTACTAGATAGGTTGTGTATTTTTGGCATGTGTACATTGTTTAAATACCCATGTTACCAAATAGCAAGCCCTTGTGGAAGAAGGCCTATGAAATCATCCTTATTACCATGGAGTTAGTTTTGATATTTTGTTTGCTATTTGTATCACCTAACAAACAAGACAATTTCAAACTCACACTTAAATTTTATCAATTTACTCAAAACTCTAGCAAACATCTTAGGTTCGGTCCTAGAAATTCACTTCTACTAAGCACAGTCACACTTTTACGCAAAACAACATTTTTAATTTACATCTCAACACTTTTGCTAGAGTTTATCAACACTTTTGAGCCATTTTCCACTTTTTATTAGAAACCTTCTCTCTCTCATTCCAACTATTACAGTCATGTGTTTGCATAAACCCTCACTTTTGGTTGTCACACAATGTCGCTTTAGAAAAATATCAACGCTTTTGCAAAATTTAGTCACTTATATTAAAAGGAATTGTATCACTTTTGAAATATATGTTGAATGCACAAGACAACATAGAGGGGGTGAATCAATTATACTTTAAAACATCAAAACCCTCATTAACATTTAGATCTACATTAGTCTTTAAACCCTTAACAACCATTTAAACCCTTAACATGTATTAGTAGAATGTAAATATGAGAAACAGTAATGCAAAAACATCCAAACACATAAGAACACCAAATTTACATGGAAAACCCAAAAATGGAAAAACCACGGTGAGGATTAGCTCACAATATAAATTAACTGCAACACCAAATACAATAGGGTCACTATCGAAGGGATCACTACCCAAAAGAAAAGAAGGGATCACTACCAATGGCTCACTGCTAGATTAGAAAGAAGAAGAAAGAAGATTGTTACAATGATAAATCCATCTTAGAGAAACAAAAAAGTTCCACCACTACTTCACCAAAACATTTGCACTCTCACTATAGAATGTAGACACCTTCTGCTCATTGCTTCCAGTAGTCTTAAGCATTAAATCTCATATTGCATTTCACACTTTCGCACTTCACATCTCAACACTTCGCATCACACACATCTCTTGTATTTCTTCCATCAAATCATCACTCACATATACCATCCTCAACCTTGAAAACAATTTACAATGTTGGTTATGTACCTCAAACGTGCAAATTCAAATTAGGTTAGCATCAAAACATTCTGGCAGTAGAAAGGAATGAATGCAGACCACAACACACCTTAACTTGGACCCAAATCCATATATACACGCCATGCCACACTTAAAAACATCAAAGCATATCTACAATTAGTGTAAACACCCAAGGTCGATTGAACCTATGTTGACACCATTAAACAATTAAGTACATGCTTCCTTTGATCCAAAGATGGCTCACAAACCACATACATCACTTTAACACACTCTGGAATATTCCATCAACACGTTGAAATCCAATGAATCCTTCACAACATACACCAAATCTAAAACCAAAAAAACTCAGACTTAAGATAGATACTAGAAATATAAGCACATTTCTAGATCTACAAGAATATAAACCAAACTATAGAGAAATGTGGAGCAAAACCATTTCTTCTAGACAACACTATTTTCACAGTTCATAGACTAGTGAACACAACTTTATCTGCACAATGATCCAAAACAAGAAACTCTAGATATAATATCTCTAAACACCTCTAAACAACATATTCAAACCACACAAACAAATCTTCATCCATGAAGAAATGCGGAGAAAAACACTAAACACCACTTAGCCACACTATGCACACTTCACCATACCATTTCCTCTTTTATTCATTTTTTTCTCAAAATCAATTGGAAACCAAGCACCATAAACTCAAACTCAACATCTAGAACACCTTCTCAGCAACTCAACCACACAATAGGTTGAACAACACCAACACATGATGATCAAAGCAACACTAGAGGTTAACATCAGTGATACTATTAATGACAACATAATGCAACCAATCAAAGCATCTACGTAGGTTGACATCAATGCAACAACAAAGTTCTATTAACATCAATGACAACAGGAAATTCCAACAATATCCCCCTTTTTCATTGATGGAAACACATGGAAAAACCATTAGCAACAAAAAAAAATCTAATCACCAACTCATATACTGCACCACAATGCACACTACTCCCCCTTACACAAGCATTAATGCTTTCCATCATTTTCTCTTTCTTGAGACTTCTCTCCTCCTTACTTCATATGGTTTTTCGATTAACTCTCTCTCCCCCTTTGAAATCAATGGCAAAGGGAAAGATCCCCTTTGACATCAATCACACATGTATCTGCTCTACAACTTCCTTTTCTTCTACTACACTCTATAATATACTTCACTAACCAGCAACAACTACACATATCCTTTGACACAGCTGACAAAGGAAAATACCTATAAGGAACAACAACTGCTCTGTAACCTTTGCATTCACTTCCTTTGACAAGTATTTAAAGGAAAAAACCATAACATAATGACAACACTTACTCCCCTTGACTGCAACAACCAATAATGCTACTACCTACTTCCCCTGAGAGGTAGCCACCAACATTACTCCAGAAAAAGGAATGAATCTTGAGATCCACTGGATTGATGCATATCCTTATGCATCTAGTTGAAAGGAGGGGTAATAACCCCCAAATTCTCCCAGAGATACTCAAAAGTATCCTTAGGAAGAGCCTTCATGAAGATATATGCAACTTGATTCTTAGTAGGCACATACTCCAACTTCACCTCATTCTCTGCAACCTTCTCTCTCAAGAAGTGATATCGAATTGAAATATGCTTTATCCTTGAATGTATTACCAGATTCTTTGAAATATTGATAACACTTGTATTATCACATAAGATAGAAATGGGTTCATCATATACCACTTTGATATCCTTCAAATTTTGCTTCATCCACTACACTTGTGTGCAGCATGATGATGCAACAATGTATTCTACCTCTGCAGTAGATAATGACACTAAATTTTTCTTTTTGCTTAGCCAAGACATCAACCTATTTCCAAGAAATAATTCACCACCACTTGTACTTTTTTGTCATCCACACAACTTGCCCAATTTGCATTTGTGTGAGCACTTAAAGAGAAATCAGTATCTTTAGATACCATAAGCCATATTCTAGAGTGTCTTTCAAATATTTGAATATCCTCTTCATTGCTACCACATGTGACTCTTTGGGACCTTCTTGAAATCTAGCCACAAGAAAAACTGCATGCATGATATTTGATCTATTAGTAGTTAGATATAGTAGTCCTACAATCATTGATTTGTACTTTCTCTAATCAACCTTAGGAGATTCTTCATTCTTATTTAGTTCACAACCAATAACCATTGGATTACATACCGGTTAAGAGTCATCCATCCCAAAAAAAATCAATATTTTCTTGACATACTTAAACTGTGATATGAATATCCCTTTCATTTTTTGATTGATTTGAATTCCAAGGAAGAAATTCATCTCCCTAAACATAGACATCTCAAGCTCTTTATGCATCTCTTTAGTAAATATCTTGCACATTGCTTCATTACCTCTAAAGATTATGTCATCAACATACACAACAACAATCAAGATTTGATAATTTTCAACTTTTAAATAAAGATTAATATCTATGGTACCTTTATTGAATCCATGATGTAATAAGTACCTATCTAATCTTGCATACCAATATCTAGGAGCTTTCTTGAGACCATATAATGCCTTCTTCAATCTGTAGACCATATCAAGGTTATTTGATAACTTAAATCCTTCTAGTTGTTCATTATAAACCTCTTCTTCCAACTCACCATTCAAGAATACAAACTTCACATCCATCTGATAGACTTTGAAATCCTTATGTGTTGCAAAAGCCAAAATATCCTCATTGTAGTGCCCCTCCATGATTGGCCCTTTCTTGATGCTTGATAAATGTCGACATTGGGTTGTTTGAATTAAATTTGTTTATTAAGGTTTTTTGATTGTTGTTGAATTAAATAAAATTATTAGGTAAAAGTATTTTATAAAAGTAGATATAAAAATATGTTCATTAATGGTTAATAATAAATTTAGAAGTGCAAATAATATTAAATGAAATAAAATAAAGAAAAAGTATGACAAAATATTATAATATAAACTAAAATAGTAATTTGGAATGTTGCAATTAATAATCAGTTAAAATAAAGTTAAGGATGGAAAGAGTTTCATGCAAGAGCATGCACAACTCTGAACTGACGATTGAAAAAGAAATCTAATGTTATTGGAGATTTTTAGAGTTTTATTAGATTTTTTTTTGGTTGGAAATGGAGATGGCCTTCCCTCGAAGGGGAAATAATGATCTTTTGGGGGCAGGGGGGAATTTTGGATGATCATTTTAGGGGGATTTTGGTTTTTGAAGAGGGATTTATTTGGTTTTCGGGGAAGAAACAATCGATGTCGATAAGACAATTTTGATTTGTTGTAAATTATTTTTTTGCATTGCAAGCTCATCATATTCCTACAGTCACAAGCTCTACCAACCAAGCCAAACTTGAACAGTTAATAGGTGAGTTCAGTTGATTTTAATCTCAAAATGCCTGTCAATGAAGATTATATTCTATGCGTTGTGTTTTCTCCAACTTGCTTGGTAAAGATGGGGTTCATCCATGATGCAATCGCCTAAATTTTCTAATTTTATATCATTAAATCCATTCTATGCAAATTGTGTAAATGTTAAATTTTTGCATGGATGCATAGCTGAATGTGCTCGTGTTTCTTTTGTTTGATCCTTCAACATGTTTAGCCTTTGATCTATGCTCTTAATCTTATGAGATCGTTCTTGTATTTTTCTCTATCTATATTTGGTATCTTGTGCTCATTTCCTTTTTTGATCTCTTTCTATTATAAATTCAGCCTTTATAAGGCTTAAGCAACAGTCTTTACTAAATAAATTTCAAAATGCATCATTAAATGTATATTAACATCATCCGCACTCTAATTAAGAACATTAAAAACAACACCAACGCAAAGAGATAAAATTAAAAAGTTCCAACTAATGATGTTATAATAATCCTCCCCAAGTTGATCCTCTCATCCCAATCATCATACTTAATGTTTTGGTACTTGAATCATGTTTATTATATTATGTGCTCCTCAACACTATGTAAATTAGAACTCTTAATAAACATGTTTTTTAAGAGGAAGCATTTTCTCTTTCTATTACCATAATGATTATTCTTGTTTTTGTAACTTGGTATTTCTACTTGTAGATTTTCAACTTTTTATTATGTAAATCATTCTTTGATACCCAAGTAGTTTGAAGACCCTTTTAAGATGAAGAAAATATAGATTTATCATTTGTAATCCTCATCCTTCCTTGCTACATGAGTAATTTTTTTTATGAAAACCATGTTTAGGAATGAAAATATCCAATCCCTTATGCTTCTGAACTAAAGTTTGCAATGCTTATGGTTCTTTTGGCCTTATAGATTCTTGAATCATTTTATAATATAAAACCTACTTATAACCTACTTTGGCTCTAATAATTGTAAACCCTTTAGGAATTCTAAATTGTTGCATCTTGTCTTGATTTTCCCACCATTGTTATTCCTTTTGAAATTTTTACAAATTAGGCAAAGAATCCTTGCACTTATATAGAGGATCCTTAGGTATGTTCTTAAAATTATTTAAGGTTAAATGACTTAATCTAAAATAAAGGAATATACGGATCTCTTGCAATTGTAACCTCTTTACTAGTGTGAACATATTTGATACCTTGATGGCATGACATAGATGATGTTGCTTGATATTGCTTTATCCATGGATACCCAAGTAAAATATGAGATACATCTAAAGAAGAAATAATATGACATAGAATAAGAACTTCCCTCATATTTTAGACCAAAAAATTAAGGTAAAATAATGTATCCTATAGTTTCAATCAACATATCATTAGTCAATTTTAAAGAAACCCTCAAATATGCATATGCTTGTTTATAAAATGATGATAAAACAAAAATTATTCAATTCATACATTTTATTGGTGAGTAAGATCAATAAACACACCCTTACATGGTTCATGATCCACACAAAACCAAAGGACCATTATAATTATTTGGTAATATCTCACAATGTGAAAAAGGTGTGAAAAAAATCTCATGACCCTCATATAAAACCATTTTATTAGATTTATTTAGTGTAAAATATTTAAATTTTCATTAGAGGAACAATTGAAGGATTGACCCCAATATTAACCCTCAACATAATTTTTTTATCAATCAAATCCTTAATCAATTATTCCTTAATCCCATAAAATGTTGAGTATAATTACAATTAACTCTACAATTTAATAACAAAATTCTTTCTCATTATATCTTTTGGGAATAACCTTAGATTTATCTAATGGCCTAATAGGAGGAAGTGTAATCATTTTTGCACTAAGTAAATTTTGAAGCACATTTTACAAAGGAAAAAGTTGGAGGCTTTAGAGTCATAATATTAGAAACATTTATAATGTATAGTTTGTACAATGGTCATTTCCATTATTTTTTACTATCCTTTTGGAAATAATTTTTCTTTTCAAATTTACAAGGGTAGGATGATGTAGATGAAGCATTAGAAGATCCATAATTAAGTGTGGTAGCCTCTAACAACTTTAGTTCTTAACATTCATCTCACTTGCACATGCAAATGTTAAGAATGAATATACTTTGTAGATCCTTGTTTACAGTCAAAAAATCTAAAATAATAAACTTCAATCCAACATTCCCAATATTTGCATTGACCAATTTCAATATTAAAAAATAGACCCAAATGGAAGATAATACAATCATTTAATAGCATAATATTTTAAATTTCATGGGAAGAACTTAGCCAATAACTTATCATCATACACAAAATCCAAATATGTAGCACTAAAGAACCTTGAATGTGTCATGGGATCTCCTTTAACATTGTGCATCTCAAATCTAGGATCCAAAAATCCAACAAAAAATGGATATGTAAAATTTTCAATAGAAATTGAATTGTGTTTGATTTTTATATGTATGTATTTTTTTTTTCCATTAGGTAAGGAATCAACATTACTTTTCATCTCAACAAGCCTTTAAACATTAATGTCAAGGGTAGATAGAGGCACACTAGGATTAAGGACATGAATGAAAGTGGCAAGATGAGAAATGGAAGGTGGTGTATAAATTTGTCATGACATAATAAATGAGTGTGGAGTGACAAAGACTTGCGTAGGAATATCACAGTGAGGGGAACATGGGAAGTGTAAACAAAACTAATGACAACTAATGTGGAGACAAGAGAAGTATGTGCATCATAATAAGTAAGCATAAGATGAGATCTAGGAAAAAGGAGAGGATAAATTTGGGGAGATTTGGTGGAAGGAGAAATAAATTGTATAAGATATATAGGAGTAAAACAATAAGGAGGAATACATGAAGAAGAAGCTTGGGATGGAGGGAAAATGGCACATCACTCAAAGGGATTGTTGAGCTTATCCTTTTACCTATTTAACTTTAAGTACTTTCTTTCCACATGGCTTATTAATCAACATAGTATATGAAGGAGATCAATCATTGTACTAGGATTAATATTACTAGCAAAATTTGCAAGATCTAAAGAAAGGTTGTGTGCATCAAAGCTATATCTTGATTACCATTTTCTCAACAAGGGCCTCATGGTCAAATGATTCTTCTCCATTATGATAAATTTAGTATCATGCATATTCCCAATCATACCAATTTTAGCTTGATTCACAACCATGGTGGGATTGAACTATGACTTCTTACTAGGAAAAGAGGATGATTTTGGTATTAGAAGGAAATAAGGATCGAACAATGTTTAGATTTGATTAAGAAATTAGACAATGAGAAAGCACTTAAATCTAAAAACTAAATAAGATTCAAGAAAACCTTTATGGCCAAATCGTAGGACATACCAAATTAAATGGCTTTGCCAAAATGAAAAGAAAATAATTTCTTTAGAGTTTTCTTTTCTAATTAGCTAGGATAAATAAATACAATAAGTAAACACACAAATTACCTTTGAACATACAATTGAATTTAAAAATACTAGACAAGCACACTATAGAATTGACAAAGAGGGTTAGGGTTTTTAGCTTCATTTGTTATATGGAGATATTTTATTGTAATGTACATAATCAATTATATGATTCTTGATTTTTTATAAGATTTAATATTATGACACCTTAACAAACCAAGATATGACTTTCATGGTTCACTCCTACATGTATGGAATTTACATTTTCATCTACAAGTTTGACCCTAAATTTGTAGTTTTAAAATTATTTTGTGACCTTGACCCCTACACTTCTAGTCTTTAGGAATTTATTTATCTCCATTTCTTAGACTATGTTGAGAGCCATTATAATGTTTTTTTGCACTAACTTTGGGAGGAAACTCATTTTTCCTTACTCAAACCCTTGGATTGATTTAAAAAAATTGAACAAGTTAAAATACATGCCAAATATAAATGCAAGTGCCTAGGTATTTTATCCTTGTAATCTTAAAAGTTGATGTAATACTCTAATGATCAAATCATATGTTGATCTATGATACATATGGATCGATATCTAAATGAATTAGAAAATTTTCTTTTATATAACACTGTAGCTCTAAAATTTTAATATTTCATGCTCAAATTGTTGAGAAATAACTAATTGGAAGTATTTCAACTTGGGACTATATTTAAATTTGGATATATAAATGTGTGTGTCAAAGAAACAAAATGAAAAGAATAACATTTGGATCTATATCCTTGATATGTTTGAAGCTAAGTCTAGTCTAGGCTCAAGTTAATGGCTAAACTTTTGCAAATAAAAATGCAACTTGGTTTGTCTATACATATGTGTTTAGTTTATTTGTTGTGTTATTAGTTGGATGATAGTTAAGGTGTCCACTATGAAATGGTAGATGATGGAGAGGTGATGTTGGAGCATTCTGACATTTGAAATAATGTTGTAGATGCATTAAAAAATCCAATCAACATAAAGAAGTTCAAGGGGTGTAGTTTTGAATTATAGACCTCTCATCCCCTAACAAATAGTTGATAGTTTTGATATTCATTTTTCTCTTGAAAGGTGTTTAACAAGACAAAAATATATGCAAAATGGGAAAGCAAAATACTATATTGAAAATGCTTTAAAAAATTTCAAACAAATGCAATTTGAATTCAACAAATTTTAAAAAATTTGTATTTAGGGTTTCAAAATTAAATAAATAGATGCATTTTGAACTCTAAAAAAATTGAATTTTAAATACCTAGTGCTCAATAGTGCTTGATATGCAAACTGGAATGATGAACTTTGAAGAGACGAATGGAAATTTGCTTTCGTCAAAAAGAAAAACCTTGTTTGGTCGCTGTCATGGTCTCTGTTCGCCGCACGCACCAGGGATAGTGACTAGTAAAAGAACAAAGTAAAAGTGATAGGTTAAAATGAAACAATTTTTTGTTTTTGTCATATTAAGGGGGTTCGGTCGAACCCATGTTCGATCGAACCTATTTAAATATGTTTTTTTATTTAGGTTTTCTTTGGTTCTGTCGAACCATGGGTTTGGTCAAACCATTGGGTTCGGCCGAACCCATTCAATATGGTGAAAGGAAAAAATGCGAATTTCCTTCCTCTTATAAAGTGTAAACGACTATCTAAAGCCACCCATGGATGATAATGTTATATGATTGGGTATGGGGAATTAAGAGTGATGTGAGGTGGGAGGAGGGGCCAAATGAGCTTCCACTGTCATGTGGTTGGCCCTGTTAAGTAGAGAATATTAAACTATTCTCGAAACAAAGAGAAGCTCAATAAGGTAATGCACTTTTCAATATAAGAAATGCATCATTTGAAGCATCAAACCAATATGTAGTCTATATGTATGATCAGTCATCAATCTCTGCAATGGTACATTTCCATGAATATTTTTTTTAAAAAAAATTGATGCTTCGTCCCAATTTTGATGAAAACCACCGACAAATCAACAGAAAGGTTTGACGAAGTTGCTATAGCTGCGACGAAGGTTTCGTTGTAACTCCTTTCCCATTTTGTCACAATTTTGATAAACTTTTGGCATTGTTTCCATGCGACTTCTTGCCCATTTTGTCACACTTTCGACAAAATTTTGGTGTTCTTCTAACGCTACTCCTTGCTATTTTCGTCGCAAAGTCAACAAACTCTTGGTGTTGTTTTGATGCTACTACTTTCCTATTTCGTCGCAAGTTTGATGAACTTTTGGTGTTGTTTCGATGCTACTCCTTGCCCATTTTGTCGAAATGGCGACGAACGTTTGGTGTTGTTTCAACGCTACTCCTTGCCCATTTCGTCAAACTGGTGACGAACTTCTAGTGTAATTCGCCATCGGATACATGAAGTGTTCATTGATATTTCAAAAAAATTCTAAGCCATTTTACAATGCCGATGACTGACGATTCGTTTTTCGTTATTTCGACGTTTAATTCGTCATCGGCCTTTTGATGAAAAAATAGCGACACAAATATTTTTGCCATTTCGTTGCTTTTTTGACAAATATTTTTTGAATGACCAGCGAACGGTCATCGAAAAATGGTGTCAAATTTAGTAGTGATACCTAATGTATCAACTCTTTTGAAATTCTTTGAATTACCTTCCATTTGTATTTGAGCTTGGTATAATCTTATGATATTTGGAGGATATTCGCATTCCTCTGCATCTTCTCTATTTCATATTTGACCATAGCATTCCTGCACTATATAATTTCATCAATGACTTCCCGGATTAGTGAATGAATAGGGTCTTTGTTTACTCTTTCAAGCCATTCCTTGAAATCCCTTCTTTATCATCCTATCTTAACATGTGGGGATCACAATCCTGTTGTGGTAGCATTTCAATGAAACTTTGATCTCTTTCAATCAATTTAATGCATTTCTTGATGAATTTCTCAAATCCTTCTACACATTGCACTAAGGTGTCACCTTCCCACTTTATTTGTTTCTTCCATTTTCTACAAATTGAAACCTATTGTTCTGTGATTATCTTCTCACCTATGAATTCTTAGAAATCTATCTGAATGAGAGCCTTTTATTTTTTCCTTTCAACATCAAATTTTTCCTAGCGAAATTTGTGTTCTTCTAATCTTTTAGACTTTTCACACCCACAATATGCCTATTTATACTTCCTAATCGTATCTATGATTAATTCTTCTCCTTGCATTACCGAGTACTCCATCCATTCTTCAAACACACTTATTTTATAGCGAAGCATTGTCATAGCATCCACTTGCTCATGTGACATGAGTACTGGGTTCTAAGGTAATTTGGCCTATGCTTGACCAAATTGGGCTAATGATACTATGAAATTTTCTACATGGGAAATCTGTTCTTTCAGCTCTATTTTCTTTTGTTTACTTTTTTGCACCCTAACAACAGTTGTCTCTAAATTAATCTTCATTTCTTCTAATTCATGTCCCCATGATGAATTCCCAACATTGATAGTTGTCACTTTGTACTCCCTAGGCGTTATCTCATGTTTTCTTTTATCCACTACCGGAGTAGCTATATGGAGTGTTCTTCCTCCATCTGCATTCTTCTACATAACATTTTTTGTTTTCTCTTTTCACCTAGATTTTGGAGTTTCCACTTCTTGCATTAATCTCTTGAGATCTATAGGTACTAATTCCACTTCCAATGGGGAAGCCAATTCCCTGACCAACCAATCAAGTGCATCTTCATTATATTTGACCTCTGGAACATTTCTTTATTCCTAGTCTTCAATATGCTCAGGAACTTCTCCTCTTACATTTTCAACCTTTCCTATCACATCCTCTGGAACTAGAACATTTTCAATATTCATTGGCATGGATTCCGGATTATCGGGATTCAAGACTTTCTCTTCATTTACAATACTTATATTTTAATGTCCAGCCATGTGCTCAATATTAGTCTTTGGGGAATCACTTTCTACATGTCTTGTTACCTTAGGATTCTCTTCATTCCTCACCTCACCATGAAAAGTTTGTATAGGCTCTATATCTTCAACTTCAACCTGGTCTTCTCCCATCTTTTCAAAAACTTGTGGTTGTTCAACATCATTTTCACCATTCCCTATTAGAAGTTGGGACTCAATTGTATCTTCAATAACATCATCAATGGGAAGTTGACCTCCAATTTCCCATGTTTCCTTTTCAACAAGTATTTCAAGGTTTCCTTGCTCTGGGGCAAGTGTTCCTCTTATGAATTCTTCTTCTTCAACATCTATAGGAATTGACCCTTTATCTGGTATTTCTTCCACCATTGGTTGTACCATGGGTTTCTCCTTATATTTCTTCTCTTTTACTCATTCCATCATGGCACCCCATTTCTCCCACTATTCCTTGATTTTCTCTTCATTTAATTCAGAACTCTCTTCTAGAGCGGCAGGATTCTTTCCTAGTGTTTGTTTTACTACAGTTGTATTGACTAGAGGAGGAGAGGTAAATAATGTTGGAACCCTCTAGGACACAGACCTTGTCTGAGCATGAGTATTCATTTTCATTCTCACCTCTTTGTTAGTCATAGGTTGAATCTTTGGATTTTTCATGGAAGAAGTTGTCACTCTAGGCTTGATTGTCACTTTGGCATTACTCAGTTCAGTTTCTTTATGTTGGCTAGCTGGCATCGATGAAACTCTTTGGCTTGAGGCATCAAGATTTTTCTCCTCAATATGTATAGATGTATCTTCTTTGCTGGCTTTTCTTTTCTTCTTAGGAGGATCCTCATACCCGGACTCACCTTCTTCTCTTTGTTTCTTCTTTGTATTGAGCAAGTATGTGGGCCTGACCCCAAATTTTCTTAAATTCTTACAATAATCATCAATCCATCATTGAGAATGCATCAAAACCTATTCAAAAATTTCCTCAGTGGTCATTTTTTTTTGTTTTCATACTTTGGATCTAAATAGGTTCATCATAAACCTTGGTTGAATTATAAACTAGATTCAAAACCTCTCCATCATCTTCATCCAATTGATCTAGAATTTCATGGAACTTAATAATTTGTATCGATTGTAATGATAACCTTTGATATGATCTTTTTCTCACCTTGTGTTCGTCATCACAATTGAGCTAGAAATATTCTAAATGATGAACATGGACATGCTTTCCAGCTACCCCTTTCGCAATATTTCCTTCTAGATCATAGTTATTTCTTTGGAGTGTAAAGAACTCCAATTTCTACATATTTAATTCCTCTTCACACAAATCAGCCACTTTAGCCGCATTGCACTTGTAATTCCCCATTGTGATGGGATATTTGACAAAAAAAAATTATGTGTTGCACTAAAAAGAGTGTGGGAAGTCTTCATCTATCTTACCAATTCCAATAGTAACAATTTATCTACTGGGTACCTAGGAAACATGAAAGGGTATCCTTCGAATAATTCCACCCTGATGTAGGTGAAAGTGAGAAACTAAATATACTAGCCTCTAACCTACTTAATAATTCTTTGTGCTTCTAGAGACAACCATTTAGCTTTTTTTCCCTCCATTATCCTTACCAGTTTCATGGAAAACACATCATTGACTCTTTGATAATTCTCCTGATATTCATGAATAGTAATTTTGGGAAAATGAGCATAGATCATACTATTCCTTGCTTCTCTACCCAGGGTACCAACTCTATTCAACCCTTGCTTATTTTCTCTCAAGGTGTAGGAATAAATCACATATGAGGACATATAAAACCATCCTGACTTTGGAAATTCCTTTATCTGATCATGTAGCCTCTTGTTGATAAAACCTCCCCAATGCATCTGCATAGGGCCTTCCATTAATATAGCTATAATTATGAACATCCATGGTTCAAATTTTTTGGAATCTCTAAGGCCAACTATCCTGCTTAGCATAGTTATAAAATCTTGAACATTTGGGTTGAACATAGATCTTAGAACTGGTTTTGTTTGCTTTGTAATTTCCTACTGACATCACTGTGTACTCATAGTTTTCCTATTATGCTCTTCGGCGCTTAGGTATGTTTTAGCCATTATTCTTAGATCTACTGGGATCATCTAAGAGAATGTGAGGAACTAAAATGTATATATAATTTCTTTCACAGAGATATCCACATAGATTCTTCCTTCTTTTTCAACATCTCCAGTATGTAGGTTGTAAAAATTTAAACATTCCATAACTAATTCAAGGGCCTCCATCACTAGCGGAAACCCTCATGCTAAATGTAACCCACTTGCTATAACATTTTTCATACATTGAGAGGAATTTTCTTGTCGAGTCCATGCGATGAATTTAACATTAGAAAACTACCCTGGATGGATATCAATAACTATCCCACCAACTGGTATAGCTTGCGAAGCAAAATATTGAAACTCATTTTCTAGCCTAGCTTTAGAAGTGCTCATATTCACCTGTGTGTCCTATAATTTTTTAGAGATATGTGCTTTGTGTGTGAGTTAGGGTTAAATTTAACCAGTTATCTTCAACAATCATAAAACTTTCAATCTACCATTTGGTTTAATTTATTTGAAAACAATCAGCATTTCAGTTACCAAGGGAAATACCATTATCTCAAGACATGCATACATAAAATGACTAATAGAATTTTGGTTATGTGATTGGTTTCGCTAATGATAAAAATCATTTTTAGAATGCAGTTTTGAAACCCTCAGTAGTTGTGTTCTTGGTTTCTCTAGGTTTACCTCTCTTTGCATGTTGCAATATTAGTCTTGATCATTCAATGTCCTAGCAAATTAGTAGTATGGCGTGAGGTAGAGTGTTGTAAAAGTAACTGCATGCTTGAGGTCATGCCAAGTACATGTGTAGTTCACCACCTTCATTACCTGTTACAATGCATTAATTTTCTCAAATAAAGGTGCAATCATGGTGGATTAGGGTTCAAATAATGAACACCTTGGTTTCTACTTAGGTCAACCACTAGAGAAGAAAGTGACACAAAAATATTACGTGGCACTCTTGCGTGTCATGTTGGTTCTAATGAGGAAAAGGATTTATAAGTAAAAACCTCTTTGGATACGTGATTGTTGATGATCACAAAGGTTTGAATCTTCTCGTACCAGACCTTTGAATGATTATCGGTCATCAGGATATTTACCCATCGGGTTCATGAGAACCAAGTGCAAAGAGAGGAACTGGGAACTAGGTTCGAACAGGATCAAAATCATTTAAACATGTTTATAACATAACCTTTGGTTTCTGACCTTCAGATAATGAAATGAAAAGCAACCATCAGACTAACTGATGAAGAAAAAGGACTTACATGCACTAGGATGATTTACTTTGGTGATGACTCACTGAGCTTGGATTATTGACTGGGCAGGAAACTAGGACCAGCCAAAGATACAATATCCTTGACACAACCGATCAACTTTGGAACTTTGAGGTCCGAAAAATTGATAATACTTAAGAAAAAAAACTATGATGGTCTAAATCTAGGAAAGACAAGGATTTAGGCAATGACTAGGTAGGCTGAAACAAAACCTACATTTTACCATTTCCTCCAAAAGCAGCACACTGAAGCAAGCAAAGGCAAAGGAAAGAAAAGAAAGGCAGCAAAAAAAATGGTTCCACATTTTTCCAAGGAGCAAAATGGGGCGTGTTGTGAGACCACACAACAACTAGCAACCAACAAAACTAAACAAAACAATAGAAATTCAATTATGGATCTAATAACCATGCTTCAAATTTCTTCAATCTTTAAATTATAAATAGTTAGACCCTCATTCTAACATTCCATCTCCACTTTAGCCATCATACAAGATCAAACATTACTAAGCTCATGTGTGTTCAACTGGTTTATTCTGCTATAGTAAACTTAGAGCATAGCAAATGTTTGTATTGACCTACATATAATTTGGCAATTCCTTTTAAGCCAACCTTGGATAGAGCCTTTCTACCATTCAAGCATTCATTGGCCTAGCAAGGTTATCATTGTAATTCCCCCAAACATAGATCTACTATCAGCCATGCATCCATAGCCCTGGTAGAGACATTTGGATAGCCTAAAGAGTTGAATTTTTCTTTTTTGATATTTCTTTGATATTCTTTTTTTTTTTTGATATTTCAATGTAAGCTCATTTGCTTCAACTTGCGGGCAATGAAGCCCACTATTAGGTTGGAAATTACAGTCGTAGCAAAGGTCACCTTTTGATTTTTCACTCTATGCAAACAACTACTATCACAAATTTCAATAGAATGATTTAAGATATGGGTGTTTGTAGCTCAAAATTGATTCAATGATTTATACGAGCTGAAGTGAAAGGAACCAAACAATTCCCCAATCATCTATATTTAAAGGACTATTTCTGATCAAAGCATAGATCACATTTCCAAAATTGGCGTTCTATTATTTTGACCACCTTCAAAGGTTGATAATTATTGTATAACCTAATCGTGCAAAACCTCGGAAAGAAAACAAAATAATGCAACAAATGAAAAACCCAAAAAAAAAAACAAAAACACAACTATTTACAAAACAAAACTATATACAAAAAAAAAACTATTTACAAACTAGCCCGAGAACTAGCAACCAACACTAGGCCTAGAAGTAATGTTTCAAGAATTTCCCATTGATAGGCAATGGAACATCTTCTCTAGTAAAATTTTTAAGTCTATAAATATTGTCACCTAAAATTTCAAACACTTGTTAAGGACTTGTCCATAACTTGTCAAACTTACCATGTTCACCTTACACTCATGAGCTTTGTCCCAATATAGGACTAAATTGGATATCCTAAAAAAATTTAATCTAGCCCTTTTTTCAAACCATTATTTTACCATAGATTGGTGCCTAAAAAAATGATCTATAGCTCAGGTACATTTTTCATCTAAGTGCATCAGTTGTAATAATTGAGCTTCGGTTTGATCATCTAATCCAATGTACTCTTGAGAAAATTGCCAAGTAGGGATTTTTAAGTTTATAGGAAATATAGGATCTACCCCATAAACTAAGTGGTAAGGAGAATTCCCCAATGAAAATTTTATCCTAGTACGATCTACCCAAAGGGTGAATTTCAATAGAGAATGTCATTCTCTAGGATTCTTTTCAACTAATTTCTTGATTATATCCAGCAAATTCTTATTTGATGATTCTACTAACCTGTTCCCCTGCAAATAATAATTGGATGAGAACTTCAATGTTATATTGTATTCAAATTCCTAATTAGAAAACCTTAACGAGGAAAAACCAGGACCATTATCACATACTAGTGAATATGGTACTCCAAACCCAGTAATAATGCTTCCCTCTAATAATTTGATTACCACCTTTATGGTGCATTGTTTTCTATGGCATGCTTCAGTCCATCGAGTATAATAATTTGTACCAGTCAACACAAACTTGTGACCTACGAACGATGGAGGATTGATGGTGTCAATGAAGTCTAAACCCCATTATGAGAAAGGGTGCATCTCCATCACCGACTGTAACGGTTGAGCATTAAATCCTCCTTTTTATGTAGCAATTTAACATGTGTAACAGTGCTTTAAGTGTTCATAAGTATCTTTAAAAACAGTTGGCTAGTAATAGCCAACTCTTAGGATGATATGTGCAGTAGCTAAAGGTGCTCCATGAGTTGTGCCAAATTTATCATGTAATTCCTGCAACACTTCATTCACTTTTGTCTTATTCAAACATCTTAGATAAATTTCTTCATGATCATTCTTGAATAGAACCCCTTTTTTAATCATATAACTCTGAGATTTTATCTTTAGGGCTCTTCTTTGGTTTCTTTGTATATGATCGAGGCAATTATGACTAACTAGGTAATGTCATATATCTGAGTACCAATCGTCTTGATCTTTCACATCCAGAGTGTATTGTTGGTTTGTGGATCAATCTCAACAATGGATTTAACTAAGGCTTGTCCTCGGACCAACTTCATGGGTATAATCTCTAAATCAAACTCTTGCAAAATTGTAACCCACTTAGCTCTCTTTTCTCTGAGCTCGCTTTGTGTTAGTAACATTTTTACCACGGCATCAAGGACAATAGCCTTGACTGTACTTCTGATAATGTAATGTTGTAATTTTCACACTGCTTTGACCAAAGAAAAGGCTTGTTTTTTAACATCCATGTATCTAAGCTCCACCTCTTTAAATGGAGTGCTCATAAAAGCAATTGACTTTTCTTCTTTATTCTCACCCCTTTGTGTCAACACTGCTACACACATATGATCGGAAGAAAAAGAGTAAATATAAAAAGGTTTAAAATAATCTAGACTTACTAGAACCAGTGCTTCCACAATTGCAGATTTAATATTCTTGAAGGAAAGTTTAGCCTCATTCATGTTGATGTTATAGAGCAGCGTTGGGCTGCTACTTCCAACGCATCTCATCTCCTTGAAGACAATTCAAATGGTAGCCTAAATAGCTATTTGAATTGTAATATTATATTTAATGAAGAGGCACAACTTTTATTAAATAATAATTATTGATGATGAAGGATTAGAATCATGAAGAGGCACAATCTTGATGTGGCCAACATTATGCATATTGGACATGATTTTTGAAGGGACTCATTCCTTTATTATGGACTTGATTTTTGAAGGGACTCATACCTTTATTGTGGACGCAATTTTGAAGGGACGCATTCTTCTATGAAGTTCAAAATATTACTTTGAAGAGTCAAGTCCTCCACTTCATTGTGTATATATGTTTGATGGCATTTCTTTGTTTCATTTTCCATTCATATTCAGTTCATAGTCCATCACAAGTTCGTCATATTCAAGTGTGAATTTGTCTTCAAGTGTAGATCGATATTGTATAGAAGGCTGAGTTATTTCATTGTTGTGATTGCATCAAATTGTGGTGCTTACTCTTGGCCTTAATATCATCCTTTTTGTAAAGGAGACGTTCTTTGTGATTCAATATATAAGTGATATATTGTTGCTGGGTTTTTCTCCCTCAAGTGAAGAGTTTTCCCAGGGTATCTGTTGTGTTATTATGTTTGATTTTTGAATTAAATTATGCACTTTACATCTAATCATAAAACTAACATGGCATCAAAGTGGGTTTGAAGAATATCTTGATTAGATTTAGTCTAGCAGTGATACTCTTTATTCTCTTTCTTATCTTTGATCACATCCATCTCTTCATCAAGATGGTGAACGGACTCAAGATCGAGGAAAGACTTGAGAGAGCAAAAAATTTCACATCTTGGAAATGCAGAATTATGCTCACCTTGGAGGAAAATGAATTGGTTGAGTTCATGGAGAGAAAAGTCCTCAAGCCTACTGACAAGGAAGAGAAGATTCAATGGAAGAAGAAAGATACTAAGGCAAAAATGTTAGTTGATTCTATGAAGGACCATATTGTCCCAATCATCTTTAAGTTGAAGAAAGCAAGAGAGATGCTTAAAAATTTGGAGGAGATGTATGAGATCAACAACACAAGTCATGCACTTGCATTAAAGCAACAACTTCATCATGTTAAGATGGCAAAAGGAGAATTTTTCATCACTTACTTCATGAAGATTTCTGAATTGAGAGATCAACTCTCTACTATTGGTCATTAGGGGAAATTTACATAAAAAATGGGCCTCCAAAGGATGACATCATTAGCTTTGTAAGTTATCAAAAATCAACTAAAAGATGACATCAACCTATACGGTGACATCAACCAAAAATAAAAAAATAAAATTATTTATTTTATAGAATAAAACTTTCTAAAATCTTATGAATTAACTCATGATGGTTAATTTAACTCTACATATCATATTCTATCTCATTCATCTTTCTAAATATAAAATATATATTTTTTTTTTTAAATTTATATTCTTAAGTTCTATTATAGAAATTATTATGTTTTTAAAATATTTTTATTCTTTAAGAAAAAAATATAAAAAACATTTTAAAAAAATTAAAAAAATCATAAAAATCATTTATAAAGTGCTGCAAAAATAAAAAATTTCTCTAATTATTTTTAATAATTTCAAATATTCTAATATTTAAATGTTTAGTATCTAAATATTCTAATATAAAAAAAAAATTTAAAATTCTTTAATTATTTTTAATAATTTCAAATATTCTAATATTTAAATGTTTAGCATCTAAATATTCTAATATCAAAATTTATTATCTTTAATTATTTTTAATAATTTCAAATATTCAAATATTTAAATGTTTAGCATCTAAATATTCTAATATCAAAATTTTATTATTTTAAATTTTTGAGTGACCTTTTTATAAGGGTGCACTCACTTTATGTGATGCACTCCTCCTTTTAAGGGGGAGCGCTCACATTTAGTGGGCCCCTTATTATTTTAATTTTTTTTAAATAAATTTTAACTTTTAAATATATTTTTATTTTTATTTTTAAATATATTTTAAACTTTCAAATATATTTTTAAATTTTTTTGAAAGAAATACAATTTAAAAAATTACTTTCTTTTTTGCTAATTTTCGTTATCGGTGTTTTTTTAACGGTCACTAGTTTTAGACATTATAGGATTTTCTGATTTGCGAATTTGTGGAGTTTTCTGAAGCAATTCTTAAGCCTTTCTCAAGCATTCTACAAGCATTCTACAAGTATTTCCAACTCTCTTCTCCTCTCTTCTTCTCTCTTTTTCTTTGAATAAGCAGCCAATGACATTTTAAATTTTTAATAAATACTTAAATTTTAATAAAATCATATATATATAAAATAAAATACTAAGTGAAAAATAAAATATCTAAAGTCAGTTTTACTTTGCCACTTTTTAAATTAAAAAAAAATAGTTTTAAAAAATAAATAATTAAGAAAATAAAGTGAATTTGACTTTTTTAATAAATTATAATAGAAATATAAGTTACCAAACTTGAGTTTAAGAGTTTTCAAATAGAAAATTAATAATGAAGAAAGAGAACTTGAGTTTTTTAATAAATTATAATAGAAATATATGTTACCACTTTTAAACAATCATTGACTTTAGTTTTTTAAGGAATTGTAATAG
>VDFB02174522.1:0-24200 GCA_007258455.2 Sequoia sempervirens
AAAAATTATCCCCTTAGGAGGATGGTAGATAGTTTTAAATAATATTTCTCCCATATTCTATTTGGGCAAGTTTCTCATCTTAAAAAAATACTAGAAAATTCCATGACCATCATTGGATCACTATATATGACAAATGGTAGTCAATAGTCTGATTTCTTAGTAAAAAAATCCTAATACTTGTTTATGATATTGCAAAATTTAAACTAGTCTAAGAGACTATTGGTCCCAACTCAACATCGCACTCTGACATCTACACTTATTCCCATAATCACACCTTTCCACCCAATCTATCTAATAACCAGTGTAGGAACTTCATTTGTTGTTCATCTTATTTCACTATCCTTGGTGATACACTCTAAATGAGGATCTACTCACTTTAAATGAAGGTGCATGCAGGTATTTTAGGTGCACATACCAGTGGTTCCACCCTTGCCAACAAGCTACTAATAACGGGTTATTATTGGCTTACCATGGAAAAAGATATAATTAGTTTTCTAAAAAGGGTTTATAGTATAAGAAATATGGAGATCTCATGCATGCACCATCACAAGAGTTGCAACTGATTACTACTCCATGGCCTTTCTCATAGTGGGGCCTAGATCTCATTGGAAAAAAATACCCATCCTCATCCAATGGACATAAATCTATTATCACCACGATTGAGTACTTTAAAAATTGGGTTGATTCCATTCCCTTCACATACACTATAGGGAAAAAAATCCAAATTCATCCTCCACAATATCATATGTTGATATGGCATTCCCTTCACCATTATCATAGATAACGGAAAACTATTCAAAATCATGAATTCCACACACTTTGACAATAATTCCATATCTAACATCACTTCTCCACTCCCTATTACCCATAAGAAAATGATCAAGATGTGAAATAAAAAAACCTTACTCAAAATCCTCAAAAAGATAACCATTGATGCTAGTCATGATTGACACCTATGTTGAACACCCTAAATATTGAGATGGGGGGTGAATCCGTATTCCTAAAAACCATTTAATTACTAACCATCCAATTATCATAGCATGCTTAGAAATTAATAGAATGAAAGCATAAACAACCCATAGCACATACAACACATGATCACTAGGATTTTTACGTGGAAAACCCAATGTGGGAAAAACCACGATGAGGATTAGCTCACAATGTGTTATAACTGGTTATAAGATATTATAGAAAGGATCACTACCAAGTGGACTCATTGTCCAAGTGAACTCACTGTTCATAGAGAAAAGAAAGAAGAGAAAGTGGCTACACAACCAAGATTTGAATTGATACAAAGTGCATCTAATATATGTTGAATTCAGTTCCTTTGAAGCATAAGATCCCAACTCAAAATACTTCACCTGATATAAAAAAAATTCTTGCTCAATATTACATTCCCACAACCTTTTCTCAATCCTTTGCAAATTTTTTCTTTTTTGCTTGTATTTGGATCACATCTCAAAAAAAAATCATCATTGCAAACTCAAAATGATCTTATTTATATATATATTAACACCATTGTAAACATCCATTAGGTCAGCCTAATTAGATGCCACCCAAAGTAATGCAAAACATGCCTTGTCGACACCTAATTCAAATTAAATTACCTTCATGCCACAACACATATGATATAGGTCAACATGGACCGATAATAGCTCCCTCTTACATTCACATCACATCATTAAACTCCATAATCCTTTACATATTTTAGGTCAACCAATCATAGGACCTAAAATCAAAATGCTCCAACTGATCACCAATCACAGGACACGTGGATCTCAAAATATCATGCCAACTGGAAATCTCAATGCACAAACACTTATAAACATTATCCCAAAATTGCAAATCCAAACACAAATTCGTGGAGGAGCATGAACCGAATAGATCATACTCATTACACAAAAAATTGGAAAAACCTTATATACAGAAATTCTATCACTCGCAACTTTTGAAACATTTGTATAGACCAACTTAGATTCTAAATTAAGATGCTACTATCATCCACAAACAACATAATGGAACCATAGAAGTAGATCTATACGTGTGATGGAATGCAAACCAATCTACCGAAGGGCATAGAGAACCAAAACTGCCAGTGTAGATACATAGTAGAAGTGTTTAACTATGAATCAAGTCCTCTATGCAGAATATTCTCCATATCATTCTGATATCCACCATGTAGCATTGACATCAATGAAAACACACAACTTCTTCATTCTTTCAACAATCTCCCCCTTTTTCATTGATGGCAACATGTGCCAAAACACTTCTTCACACATCTCCCCCCTTGGATATCAAGTGAAAAGAGTGCACAAAAGGAACTTGTATACTCCCTCTCAATCTTCTATACAAAATAAACTGAAACTACTAACTCCCCCTTAAGAAATTAGCCAATTTTTTTTGATTCATCCACATATGTACAAAGAAATCTGAAAACATGAAAGAGCTAAAAAATGCAATGAAAATGGAAATGGTCAACTTGAAGATGTTGACCCAAGCTTTTATAGCATGGCTTGCCAAGTAGGTTTTCCTTCTTCCCAACTCCTTTTTTCTATTACAAGCAACCTGTGTAGAGACTCAATCTCGACCAAAGTATCTTCTCCTTCTTCCACAGTATTGGGGTTAAGATTTATCTGTGAAATTTTGTTCAGACTAGACAGGGCATTTGAAATAGGTATGTTCTTTGTTTGTACCAAATCCCTTAGCTTTCCAAGCTTCCTGATAATCTCTTCCTTTTGGTTCTACAAAGTGAGGAATTTGTCATGCAAGTCTATTATAGCAGTCCAGGTGTGATACTTTTTGTCTAGTGCCAAATCATAGGCACTTGATGCCTTGGCTATTTGAGACTCAATCGAGTCCATTTCAACTTTTATATTATGTGTGGCTTCCCACCATCCTATTCAATACAAAATCAATGTCTTAGCCTCATCCTCACAGTCTTGTAACTCTTTCAAGCATTCTTCAACCTTAGCATGGGTTGATGCACATTTTCATGTAAGCCTTGTCACAACCTTTGTTTCCATATGTCCTTTCAAACTAGAGGCATACTCCTTAAAAGAATCAATCAAAAATTTGAATTTTTCCATAGAAGACAATGATGTATCAACATTAGTATCTGGAGTGATCTCCTATAAAGCCTTCATAGCTTCTTCCATTAACTCATTACTCTTTTGGCATGTTTCAAGGATCTCTTTTCTTGTTGATACATTTAATACATCACTTAACTACATCTTATGCTCAGGAGGCATTTTACTTAAGTCAACAGTAGGAAATTGCAACAATTGTAAAGAGACAACCGATTGGTACCATATATGTATAGGTAATAGACTCTTTAAAGGATTTCCAGAGGATTTTCTAGAGGGCTTGGGAAAGTTTGTAGATTTCTTTGCTTCTTCATTCTTTCCGGTGTTGGTATCTTATTCTTCTTCCACCTTTTCCTCTTCTTCACCAGAGGACTTGTCTTTATCTTTTTCCTTGTCTTTCTTTTTCTCCTCATCTCCTTTATCTTTTCCTTTTTCATCTTTCTCACCTTCATTTTTTTCATCTTCTCCTTCCTTCTCATCATCATTTCGACCTTTGTCTTCCTCATTTGTCTACCTCTTCTCATTTTCGAGTTCATGCTTTTCATCCTCACTGGTTCCTTGTTTGGTATCTGCCGGAAGAACATATATCTCAGGATTGTCTTGAGATATTACAAAAAGGATCACTTCCAAGTGGACTCATTGTCCAAGTGAACTCACTATTCATAGAGAAAACAAAGATATACAAAGTGGCTACACAACCAAGATTTGAAATGATACAAAGTGAATCTAACATATGTTGAATACAGTTCCTTTGAAGCACAAGATCCTGACTCAAAATACTTTTCCTGATACAAAAACAAATTCTTGCTCAGTATTACATTCACACAACCTTTTCTCAATCATCTGCACAATTTCACTTTTCTACTTGTATTCATATCACATCTCAAAAAAATATCATCGTCACAAACTCAAAATGATCTTCTATATATATATTAACACCATTGCAAACATCAATTAGGTCAGCCTAATTAGATGTCACCCAATGTAATGGAAAACATGCCTTGTTGGAACCTAATTCAAATGAAATTACCTTCTCACCATAACACATTTGATATAGGTTAGCATGGACCTATAATAGGTCCCTCGTACATTCACATCGCATCATTAAACTCCATAATCCTTTACATATTTTAGGTCGGCCAGGTATAGGACCTAAAATCAAAATGCTCAAACTGATCACCAATCACAGGACACATGGATCTCAAAATATCATGCCAATTGGAAATCTCAATGGATAGACACCTATAAACATTATCCCAAAATCGAAATTCCAAATAAAAATTCGTGGAGGAGCATGGACCGAATAGATCATACTCATTACACATAAAACTAACAAAACCTTATATACTGAACTTTTGTCACTCACAACTTTTGAACCATTTTTCCAGACCAACTGATATTTTGAATTTAGATGCTACTATCATCCAAAAATAACATATTGGAACTACAAAAGTAGATCTATATGTGCGATAGAATGCAGACCAATCTACTAGAGAGCACATAGATCCAAAACTTCCGGTGTAGATACATAGTAGAAGTGTTTAACTATGGATCAAGTCCTCTATGCATAATATTCTACATATCATTCTGATATCCACCATGTAGCATTGACATTAATGACAACACACAACTTCTTCATTATTTCAACAACCTCCAACTCAATTCTATCCTATGAGCCTATTGCACTAGTATCTATAGGCCCACTAATGCAACATTTGACTCACTTGTATTTTGATCTAAATTCATTTTTCCAATAGAGGCGAAAATACCCTCACTATGCATCTCCTTGTGTCACCTCATTGATGAGGAGGAGTATCAAGTTGCACAACTAATTGAGTTAGAGCTACTAGATGAAAGGTCCCTCAAAACCTTGAACCATTTGCAAGCTTATTAGAATATAATTCATTGAAAATATAAAAAAGAATCAAAACTCATCAGTTTGAGATTGGTGATCTAGTATCAAAGAAAATCAAAGGAATATACATGATTGAGAAAAGAAAGGAAAGTTTGATCCCAATTGGTTAGATACTTTTGTCATCATTGCTAAATATGGATCAAGAGCTTATTAGCTAGCCACTCCAAAATATTTTTTTTTGGAAGAGCCTATGAATATCATCAATCTCAAAAAATTTCCATGCCTAATCTAAGAAATATCCTAATGTACCAAAAATTAAAAAAGTACAAAAAAAAGAGATAATCCATCTAATGGTGAAAAACACTTTAGTGGTGTCATGGGCACTTGCCATGGTGAAAAATTGCTTGTAGGCACCATTTATAGTAGCTAGTCTCCACCATCTACTAGATCCTCACCCACTCACCTTTCCATAAAGTAAATGCATATATCCATTTATTCACCTACCTATTTATTTCACCTAGTCACCAACCCTTTCATGTCTCTTGTTGTATGTTGGGGTAAGTGAATACATCTTTCTTGAGGAGCACATATTACCACATACCTTTCAATTTTTAGGTGGGAACTTATACAAGTAAGTTTCATGCATTAATCATCCCATAAAAATAATCTTTACCCATCACATTGAGCTTCACCCACCATACTGATCTTTTATATTTATCCCCTAAGATGAGCTTCATTCTATCCTTACAAACTTGAGCTTAAACATAAAAATTCATGCTTAAAACTTACAAACCACACATTGGACATAGTGCAACATCAAATCACAATCTCAACTACACTCCTAAATAACACACATCCCACATAAGTATTTCCCACTATCCCATCTTCAAACAATCATGCCTTTTTGGGATCCTTCCTAGGCATAATCAAATCCCTCACCATCCTCTTTTGGCAAGAGGCATGATCTATATATATATATATATATGTGAGATAAGAGGGATTCATTGCACGTGGGTCTCTTCGTTCTCAAGAGATCACCAAGGAATGAACTACCCTTATCCACCTCAACATAAATAAAATGAAGGAATTGCAAAAGAAATGTTCACACGCTAACTTTTTAGAGAAGATTGCTTCAAATCCCGAGAGAGTGAAACCTCTAGATTTTTGCCTCCGATAGAGGAGCTCTCAACCAAAGGAAAGTAGTGCAGATTCAGGATGCTAGTGTGACACACTGTTGTCCAAATGGTGTGTTGGCGTCCTAAGCAACATAAAGTTTAGGAGCTCAGACAGGTAGAATAAGATCTCACTTCCTAACTCGGATTTGAGGCCTACTAAATAGAATAATAAAAAATAGAACAAAATTCAAGAAAAGCTCAAGGAGAACTTGGAGAAAAATTACCCTCAAACAAATGTTAAAATCTTCACTCCAAGCTCTGCTTCACAACCTACACACAAAAGAACAAGGGGAAAATGTTGGGGTTGTATAGGGGTCTGCCTCAGTCAAACCTCTGTTTTGGTGTTCCCACCTCCACAGATAGCCAAATAGGAGAGAGTGTAAGCGAAATGGACAAAGCATGTGGTGGAAGAAAAACTTGCTTTAGGAGTGGAACCTGCACCACTAAGTAGTAAATGAGCAAGTAAATAGAAAAGAGTGAGAGAGAGCATTACCCATTGGCCTAGGCCCTCTCTAGAGCACACAAACACACCGTTGAATGCTTACTTAAGAGCTGTAGCTGCTGGAGGGACCTCAGTCCAATAGAGCTTTGCTTGTAGAAGTATTGCTTGTCAAGGATGAGAGAAGTCTAAGAAGGGAGTTGAAGAGAGATTGAGTGAAAAATGAAGTTGGACCCCAAAATGAGAGCAAAGGAGGGGTTTTGTTGCATGCAAGGGTGGCAAAGAGTTGTTACCCTCAAAATTCTAACTTCCAAGACATGTGTCAGGAGTGAAATTTCAAGATTCTTTGTTTTAGACTCGAAAGACTAACAGGACGCTAGCATGCTGTGCAAACATTTGCACACCGCGCAGGTATCCAAGGCCTCAATTTTTAGGAAATGTGTCATTAGGCTTTTGTTGCTTTGCCACTGGTCCATATGGAGCTAGAATTGTAAAATTCTAACCCATGGGATTTTTGTCATTAATGCTATTAGGTGTCATAAATGCTAGGAAAAGTGCAAAAATGTGGAATTATGCCTAGGTACAATTCTGTGATATTACATTTTCCCCCTACTTTAGTGGGCTTGATTTTGGAAAAAATCAGCCACACTAAAGTAGAGAAGAAAAGTCTTACCCAAATTTGGGATTTTATGGATTTGTGTGCCAAGAAAAGGGGTGCCTCAGAGGTCACCAAGGTTGAGCTAGCTGGTACCGAAGGTGCCCCCAACAAATGAGCTCGAAAAGCAGTGCAAGACTGGTTGTGAAAAAGTCACAAAATTATGATCTACAAAACTTAAATTTAAGTCAGTTTCAAAAAATTGGAAGAAGCTACGATGAGAAGAATGGTCAAGAAAAATATGGTAAAGAGATGACTATATGCCCCCTCCTAAGTTTGCCCCTAGCTAGGTGGGGTAAATTCAAGAGAAATTAGGGAGCCACAAACTCCATGAGAAATGGGCCATAGGGGGCCTATATATACCTAGGTGGGCCCCTAGAAGGGTCATTTTCACTATCCACTGCTAGGAAATTGTTGAATTTTGTGGGAGAAAAATCAACAAAATGCTGATCAAGAGAGAGTATGAGGCACCGAGGTTGGAGTAGATGAGGGAGGACATCACTGAGGGCTATGAGGTGGACTAGGTAGGTCTCGAAACCTCATTTTTAGTGAATTTTAGCATGTTTTAGGGAAGTTTTTCCACTTCAAGTTGTGTAGGCATCCTTTTTCGGTGCTGCTATCTAAAAAGTGCACTATCATCTAGCTTTTGCGTTGGTGTCCTATCTCTGCGTTGTCATCCCGAGTACATGTTGGCATCCTCGGGGCATCAATGGCAGACTGAGACATATTTGCAGCACACAAACGTCTGTGTGGTGCGCAAAAGTTCGTAATAAATTTTTTTCTTTCAGATTTAACAATCCCATGTTTTGACTTAATTTTTTTTACTTCTTGTAGGACTATACAGAGGTTCGAGAGAGTCTTGGTTGGTGAGCATACTGGCTAGTTCACGAGCAAAGGGACCACCTCAGTGATGATGAGGTCACACATCTACAACATGTCAGTCTTTGGCATATATTCACTATGCCAGAGATGCGCTACCATGAGCAGAGGCTAGTGATCCTAATGGAGTGGTGGGATGCCACCATGCCATTTGCCTACTAGAGAGATGACGATTACTTTGGAGGATGTTTATTGAATTCTCTAACTACCCATCTGGGGATGCAGCCATCGACGACACTTGGTTAGCATGGGAGCGGTCAGAGGGTGTCCTCTACTGCTCGGGGTGGATCGACATTGGCGACAACATAGGGCATATCTACACACACTAGTATGACTAGGCATGGACCATTGCACCCTTGCTGCATCGCATGATGGTCGTGCCTATGGCCTTCTAGGTCATGATAGATGGGCGAGGCTATCACCTGCATGGGGGCCTCATCCATACTATTTGTGAGATGGTTGAGCATTAGATAGTCTTTGCCTGAGGGTGCAACATGCTAGCACACTTGTATTAGGAGCTAGGGCGATATGTGCACTACGAGTACCACAACCTCACAACATGCACGTTACTGCAGGTGTGGGAATTTTCCCAAATCATGTGCATGAGGCCAGTCGGTTTCCCTTAGCGACGATTGTACCATGTCCCCATGGCCCATTGGTATGAGGTCACAAGATAATGGAGACACGGAGATCTATAGTTTTGGAGATTGAAGTTTGATACTCTTATACTAGACCGGGTTAGATGGAGATCCTATCATTTTTTTAGGTGGGTAGACAATAATAGGTACCTTAGGAATTTTCAATGGGACTATTTTCTCGTAGGTCACCACGACTACATTATTATGCCATATTATTGGAGTCGAGTCATGCAACAACATGGCCATGTACAGACTATCCCTCTTGATGTGCCCATGTATACATGGGCCTTTAGGAGTGCTACGAGACCCGGGGACATCCCCTGCCCCTCCATCACATATATTGTTCCTTCTGATGATGATTAGCCCGACTAAGATCTGCCGCTGATAGCACCGAAATAGCAGTAGATTTTAGAGCATGGCGGGATAGGACCGTCCTCGCCCCGTGTTCTTAGAGGATTCCCTTGGAAGGGATCCTGACCCATAGGGACTGATGAGTCTAGTTTATGGTCTAATTTTGGGTAGAATTTATGATTTATTTGGGGAAGTTGTCATGGAACTTGATGTTAAGTGTTGATATTTTTTATGATATTTCCTCAAAACTATAGACATTGGGCCTAATCTTATTTCTACAAATCTTTAATGAAATTGGCATGTTATATGGACTATCTATATTAATTCTGCATGTGGTTAATGAATGTTCTTTAAGGTGGTTATAGATATGCAATTATTGTGCATGCTAACATTTCCATGCATATATAATTTGAGGATACTAAATTGAGAAAGACATCGCCAGCTGGGCATGCACCATAACGTCCAACAAGGGAATAGTTGAAAGGTCAAAGGAGGTTGATGATAGGAGATTCCCCATGCAAATCGAATGTAACTGCCTTGTAGTGGACTTTAATGCTATTGAGCGAATATAGGCATTACTGCTGTGCTAAATCTGCATTCAGGTAGGCAAGTCTAACCATATTCCATACGTGCATAATTGCCTCTCCACTTTCTCTGCTTTCCCTAAAATGGCGTCCTCCTAGCTCGTGGAGTTCTTGCCTTGCTTAGTTGGTAGTATAAATAAGGATCAGATGTTCCTTCTCAAGAGGTTGTAGGATCTGATATTGTACTTGCATTCTTAGCAATATAGTTTACACTGCTCTATTGTACTCATGTTTCCTAATGAATAAAATGAAGTTCTAAGTTTGTACATCTAAGTTTTCATTAGTAGTAGAGGATACTCATCCAAGGGGGCCCACTTGGTGAGCAATCCGTCCTTTAGCTTAGTTTATCCTAGTTATTACTTTCTGTTCAGTAATTAGTTAAGAATTCGGCAGTAACTGTTCCTGCAGCCACTAGAATTCCATTATGTGACTGTTCCTGTAACCAAAGCAAACAGAGTAGTTTCCTGTTTGTTGTTCATATTTTCATTTCTATCATGCATTTCAAGCTTAGTATGGTTGGTTGATGCTCAACATTTATGTTATTCCTTTCAAAGCAATTTACTTTCAACATCGTGTCCTACTTAGCTGTAGAATGAAAATGACTACTTTGAGTTCCTAGTGCACATACTATGCTAACCCATTTCAAGTTCATGTCCCTGGGTTGACAAGTTAAATGCACCTTCATGATGATTAAAATATATATTCAAGTTAGATTTCCAATCTCTAAATCATGATTGTAAAGGTCTAGTTGTTAAATCATTGTAGGAGGCCAACATTTTTGGCACTGTTGTTGGGGATGGTGTCAAACTAGGGAGTTCTTTGGAGTCATTGGTAGTTTTTCTTGTTGTAGTATTTCTAGAAGTTGTTCTTAGTATACCCCTCATTTAGGAAGTAATGAACCCCCTTATTCTTTACTAATTCTTTGTGTGAGTTGGCTGATAGTGAGTTGACACCGCATGCATAGAGCAAGGAGAAGAGATGCTTATGGGAGATTCCTTCCTAATAATCCTAATCCATTCTAGCTAGTTGAATATCCTAACCTACCAAGAGAAGAAGAAGAAGAAGATCCACACCCCTTTGTTGATGCATTTCCTAATTTGACTAGCTCTGAAGTTTCCTCTGAAGACCAAAATCAGCTTGAGAACCCCTTTGCTTTGGAACTACATCAAGCAGGCATGGGAAACACAAATAGAAACAAACCTAACCAACCAACTTTTCCTTTCCCCATTTCCCATCAGAATGAAGTTGACAACATCAAAAATATCCCTGCTTCAACACTTCTGAAGTTTTATGGACTGGTCATAGAAGATCCTGATACCTTCTTGTTTGAGTTTGACATACTCTGTAGGAGTTATGACTATACCACCGATTCCCATAGGCTTAACCTATTTCCTACCACTCTAAAAGAAGCTGCATTAAGATGGTTCATGAGCCTAAGCAGATATACTGTGGAAAATTGGGAGGACATGAAGACAAAATTCCTTGAGAAATACAAGGAGTATTGAGGGGAGGCGACATGAGAGGAGGTGACATTTTTAGGATGCAACAAAAGGAAGATGAGAACCTGGAGGATTAAATTGCAAGGTTTCTAATTTTCCTACAAAAATATCCACACCATACACTTAATGAAGACTCACAAAAGTTATTTTCCTAAGAGGAATCAATGAAAGCTACACAGATGCCTTGTTCCTAATGGGAGGAGGAGATATCTCCAAAGTTCCTTGGGAGGATATCAAGAAAATATGCCAGAACTATTCTAGGGCAGCTTCAAAGAAAAGAGAGAGCTTGCCAATCTTCCATGGGTAAGTCATCTACCAGGGGAGTCTCAAGAATGGAGATTACTCATTTGCTGGCATAATTCAAGCAAGACATTATAAACAATCTAGCTACTTAGCTGGATGCACTTTAAGCCAAGAAGAAACAAGAGAAGGGAGAGGCAATGTTAGCAAAGTATTGCCCCCATTGCAGAAAAAAGAAGAAGGATTGTAGATGCAAGATGGTAGCTAATATTGAAAGTAAGAAGATTCCACCTGAGTTCAAACCAATCCAGATTGAAGAAGACCAAGTCTAGTATGTTGCATAAAGGAGGCCTTGGGCTCCAAGACAAGGTAGGACACCATATCCACTCTCTTATGCTGGGCCATATTTCAATTCCTATTCATTAGGTAACTAATGGCATCCCCCATATCCATCCAACTATGGAGGATATCCACCACAACCTTTAGGTAACCCTCCAAATTCTTGGACCAGTCATAAAAAATCTCCACCCCAATGGCAACAACCTCAAGGGAATTGGCAGAAATTTCAAGGGCATTGGTAGCCACCTCTAGGAAATTCACAGAAAACAAATCAATGGAGGAGAGGGAAACAATGGCCTACCTAAACAACTAGTTACATACAACCACCTTCTCAACCCCAACAACTTGCTATAATGCCTCCCCCTACTAATTCAAGATCAAATGCACCTAAACCTACTTAGTTACCAGCTTAGCCCACACACAATCCAAATAAAAAAAACACAACAACCTATATACTCTGTTGATTCAAACCAATTCCTTGTATATGCTGTGAGTGTAAGTGACATCCACTTGCATTCAGGAACTACTTTACCAGCCCCTTCCAATCCCATTATCATTGAGCTTCTTATGGAAGAGGAAGAAGAACCTTTGAATGATCCCATTCAACCAAGTGCACCTAAAAATACTGAACTAGTCCAAGTCAAGCAGACAAAACAAGAACTACCATTTCGTCAGAGATTGGAAGTTGCCAAGAAAAAGGAAGAAAAGGAGAACACAACCTTTGACATCTTGGATCAGCTGAAGCATATATGTGTCTAGATACCTCTATTTCAGGCCATAAGGGATGTCCCAATCTTTGGAAAGGCAATCAAAGCATGCCTCAAGAAGCCAAGTAGGAAGAAGAAAGGCCCCACTACAGTTCATCTGGTCGGACAAATAGCTAACATCATGCTTGGAAAAGTGACTATCCCTAAGTATAATGACCCAGGTAGTCCTGTGGTAGCAGTTGTTGTAAATGAGATTCAAATAAAGAATGCTTTGATTGATTTAGGGGCAGCAAAAATCTAATGCCTAAGGACATCCTGCAACAACTAAACGTTGCAAGCATGAGATATACTCCTAATGTCTTGCATCTTGCTAATAGTTCTATTGTTAAGCCTGATGGTATAGTGGAGGACCTTGTGGTAATTCTAGACTCCTGGGAGTACCCAACAAACTTCATGATTCTTTCTCCAAAAGCTACGCTAGGCGGGTATCCCATTATTTTTGGAAGGCCATGGTTAGCAACTGCAGATGCATATACTGGATGTCGATCAGGTGACATGACCATTTATGACTTGAAGAGCACCAAAAAGTTTGTTCTTTATCCTCCTGCTCAGCCATCCCATGATGAGGATAATCTCGTATGGCCACATGTTGGTGAAGAGGTCGAGGAAGTTAATTTTATGGCACAGTTTATGATGTTAGGAAAAATATCCTTCATCTAGCTTCAAGACAAAGATGAAGTATTGGATAACATCATTTAGACCCATTGTGAAGTGGAGGAAGCATCATCTTCTCATTTTGTTGCTCCAGTCAAGACACTTTTGCTTGCTCTTCCTGCAACCACTGTTCCTAAAGACATTCTTCCTTCAACCACTCTTCCTATAGCCACTCTTCCTACATCAACAGGTATGTCCCATACATTGCTTCCATATGAACTCAAGGTACCATGTGTTAATGAAGCAACTATGATAGAGTCAACTACACAAGTGTAGGTGTCAGAAGGAAAATATCTGAATTTTAACAACAAAATGAGTGAAGAGCAACAATTGTTATTGGAAAACTTATTAAGGACTCACCAGCTAGCATTTGCATGGGACTATCATGATATGAAGGGATTGGACCCTAAGCTTTTTACTCACAAAATTTACATCAGAGATAATTGCACCCCAGTGAGGCAGCCACAAAGAAGAATTAAACCTACACTGAGAGAAATTGTAAAGGAGAATTGCAAGAAATTGCTAGATGCAGATTTATCTACCCCATTTCGGATAGCTGGGTGTCTCCATTGTGCTTTTTCCCATGAAAGGAGGAAATGGCGAGTTTGTGTTGATTACAGGAACTCAATGTTGCCACCAAAAATGACTATTTTCCCTTACCTTTCATAGATCAAGTTTTGGACTCATTTGCAAGAAAGCAATACTTTTATTTTCTAGATGGATTTAGCAGCTACAACTAGATCCAAATTGCACCAGGACTAGGATAAGACCACCTTTACCTATCCATGGGGACCTATGCCTACCGGTACTCCCATTTGGCTTATGCAATGCACTTGCAACTTTTCAGAGGGCAGTCATTAGCATATTTTTAGACATTTCTCATGATTGCATGGAAATTTATAGGGATGATTTCACCACCTATGGTGTTGATTTCAATGAAGCATTGGAGAATCTCAGGAAAGTCCTACAAAGATGTGAAGATCACAATATCTCTTTAAACAATGAAAAGTGCTTCATGATGATGTAGGAAGGTGTAGTCCTTGGCCGCTACATCTCTTACAAAGGAATTCAAGTAGATCTTGCAAAGATTGAGGTGATCACAAATCTTCCCACACTTGCAAAATAGAAGGATGTTAGGAATTTCTTTGGCCATGTAGGCTATTATAGGAATTTCATCAAGGATTTTAGCAAAATAGTAGCAGCATTGTATACTCTTCTCACTAAAGATGTTGAAGTCCAGTGGACTGAAAATTGTGACAAGGAATTTTCTAATTTGAAGGTAACCTTGACTTATGATCCTGTACTCAAAGGACCTAATTGGGAGCTTCCTTTCCACATCCATACATATGCATTAGATTATGTCATAGGAGCAATCTTAGGACAAAAAGAAGGAGCTATTGAAAATGCCATTTATTTTTTCACCAAAATTTGTAGGGAGCTGAATTCAACTATATGGTGACAGAGAAAGAAATGTTACCAGTGATCTATGCCCTAAACAAATTCAGGCATTACATAACAGGTTACCAAATATTTGTGCACACTAATCATGCAGCCATTAGATATCTCAAGAATAAACCTTTGATCTCTGGTAGGCTAGCAAGATGGTTATTGTTGATGCAGGAGTTTGACATAACCAATGTGGATAAAATAGGGAAGGCCAATGTTGTTGCAGATTTTCTTTCAAGGATGACTACATCAGGGGATAATCAAGCCATAGATGACTCTTTTCCTGATGAGAATCTATTCTCTATCAATGTACAAACACCCTAGTATGCTGATATAGCTAATTATCTAGTCATAGGTAGGGTTCCCCCTCACTTCTCTCCAAAAGAGAGAAGGGAACTTATTGAAAAATATTTTCCTTTCTCATGGATTGCTAGATGTTTGTTTTATACTGGACCAAACCATGTGGAGATGTGTGAGAGAAGATGAGACATATGAAATTTTTCATGCATGCCACAATGAACCATGTGGAGGACATTTTGCAGCCAAAATGACAACAATGAAGATTTTGAACACAAGATATTACTGGAAAACACTCCATAAGGATGCAGGAAGGTATACAAGAAAATGTGATAGATTCCAAAGAATGGGTAGACCAACCAAATATGATGAGATGCCGCTTTACCCTAAGGTAGTAATCACTCTCTTTGACAAGCGGGGACTAGATTTTGTAGGACCCATTGACCCTCCATCAAATGATAAGTCTTATATCTTGGTATGCACTGATTATGTAATAAAGTGGGTAGAAGTTAAGGCCGTGAAGCATGCAAGAGATAACAAGGTTGCAAATTTCTTTATGAGGAGATTTTCACAAGGTATGGAGTTCCAAGAGAGATAGTGATTGATCAAGGGGCTCAATTCACATCAACCATTGTTGCAACACTAGTTAATGAGTACAACATAAGACACAAGAAGTCTACTCCTTATCACCCTCAGGCTAATGGCCAAGTTGAGGTGACCAACAGAGAAATTGAAGCTATTTTGATCATAACAGTAGCTATCCACAGAAAGGATTGGGAAAATAGGTTACCAAAAGTTGTTTGGGCCTACAAAACTACCTAGAAAACAACTATAGGTTTCACTCCATTTTGAGTTTTTGTATGGAAAGACAACCATGATGCACATTGAATTTGAACATAAGAATCTTAGGACTGTAGTAGATTTGGGGATGGATATCTCTGAGGAACAAAGAGAAAGAATCATGCAACTAAATGATTTGGATGAGATGAGGAGAGCAGCCTTGAATCACATAGAGGTAGTGCAAAATCAGAGAATCAAGTGGCATGAAAAATTCATCAAGGACAAGAAATTACAGCCAGGTGACTAGGCACTGCTCTATCACTCAAGTTATCAAGACAATGTTGGAAAATTATAGACAAGGTGGCTAGGACCATATGAGGTTGCTAAAGTATTCCCTAATGGTGTTGTTCAGCTCATTACTATTGATCCAGTCAGATTCAAGTTTCTTGTCAATGGTCATTGCCTCAGATTGTATCACAAGCCGACTTCCAAGGAGGAGTTTCTGCAGCAATTCACTCAACATGCTGCACCGAGCTTCCTGCAACCGAAGGAAGTGGACATAGTGTCCCTCCTTCTAGATAATTAAGGTATATACTCGTCATAATAAAGACTTTCACTTCCGTGGAATTCCACTTCTTCACCCATCCACCCATCCGCCCATCCATCTCCACCTTTCTCTCTCTTCCATCACATCACTTCATTCCACTCCACCTCATTCCACCTCATTTTCATTAATTGCTCAACTTATTTTCTAAAAGGGCGAACTGTACTTTCTCCACAATCTTTGCAATGAATCCTCCACACATTTAGGTATGTGTACATTAATTGCTATATCTTAATTGTCTTTAGTGCATTCATTTAATTGTTGTACGTTAATATGGATGTTCACCATAGCATGCCATTATTCCCTACCCCTGTCAAATCATCATCTCACATGTGAGGACACATGCCCAGATTTAGGTTGGGGGGGAGGAAAAAGATGTGAATATTTTTTCCATGTGTCATTCCATGTTGGTCTACGTTAGCAAAATTTAAATTGAGCCGATTTGAAATCTGAGTGAGAGGAAAAGTCACATGTGTGAGGTGACACCAACTTCCACCACCATTTCTCTCCATCATAGCTTTCCTTTATTGCTCCTTCCTTGCCATCATTGACCTTGCCACAATCACAAGAGACAAACAAAAGGTATAAAGGGAAAATTCAGTTGACAACAACATTGGAAATTTGGCAAGTGTTGCAAGAAGGTGAATTTGGTTTTCAGATGAGAATTGCAGGAAGGAAACTAAAAAGTGATTGTTTGATCACAAACAATGGGAGGTGGGTTAATTCAAAATGAACCCATGGTGCACAATGTATTATTGTAGGATGCACCCTGCCTAGTTGAATTCAGAAACTGTGGGTGGTTAGACTACTTCCTGAAGTTGGATGGTTTTGATGAAGACATTGCACTAGAATTCACCTAGACATTGTCTAAAGGGAAGGCCACGGTAAAAGGGCTAGAGGTCATGGCGACTGAAGAAAGGATTGTAGAAGTTACAGGGTTACCTATCGATGGTGAACATTGCCCTGCCTCCAGAGATGCCAGGTCAACTAGGGTTGAATTTATAGAACCGAGCGACCCTCCATTGAGCATAGATAAACAAGGTGTGAAGAGAACTTCTCTGCCTGAGCCATGGAAGCATATAGCTATTTATGTGATAAGATACATCACCTGTGAAGGTCACCTATCAAATATACATTTCGTGCACTTCAAACTTTTGAATCACATGAGGCACGAGAGGAGGATGAATGTGCTGAACATGCTATGCCACCTTCTTTCAATCATGGCGGCCAAGACTAAAAAAGGTAGGGACAATTCCGTTTCCCACCATTGTCTAATTAAATTGTTAGTTGAGAAGTCTTTGCATGATATGTCTGGAATGACCTAGGAATAATTCATAAAAATTGATCAAATTAGACTTGAGCACTTGCGACCTAGGGTTTTACCTCAATCTCGTAGGTCTAGCAGGAGATTGAGCATGGTTGAAGCCACTATTGGTGCTTCAACCTCTGGCGTAGGCCCTAGTGTAAACCCTCTTGTACAAGAATAAACCATAGAAATTAGCTCTTCTGGGACAAAGCACTCAGAAAAAGAAAGTTCCTCCCTAGATTTTGATGATGATGTTCCACTTGGCATCTTAATGAAAACTAGGGCATAGAAGAGAGAGGCAAAAATGAGAAAAATAAAAGCTAAAAAGCAATAAAAAAAAAGAAGTACCAAGCTCTAAGAAGTGAAAGGCTGACACTGTTCATCTTGTAGCCAAAGAAAAAATTGAGAGCCCTCCCAGAAAACCAAGTCCATCCAAGCCAACCTTTGGTATTCCTTTGCAGGAAATCCCTAAGTCTAGAGAAATATCACAGGGGGACATAGAAGGTCCAATGGGGTAGGTGAATGTCGAGGAAGAGGATATATTTAAGATGGCAACAAACATAACATTGGCAAATCTTGCTGATATTGCAAAACAAGCGGAGAATCAAGGGTATGAGGAAAATTAGGATTTCCTGTAGCAAGAGATCCTGTAGCAACAACAAGAACAAGAACAAGAGGCCCTGCAACAAGAATTGGGAGAAAAATCAATACCCTTGCAGTCGAAGTTGATGGGGCAACCTAAATCCTTGTAGTTAGTACTATATGGGGAGCAAGCATTAGTGCCAGGTAAAATGTTGGTAGGAATGCATAACCCCCTTGATTTTTCAATGCACATGGTAGCTATGCATTTATGGAAAGAGATGCAAAGAAGAGAAGAGGAATGGAAAGAAGAGAAACGTAGGTTGAAGAAGGAAATTCAAAAGAAAGATGAGGAGATTGAACACAAGGATGCAACAATTTCCACCTTGAAGAAGAATGTGGATGATATGGCAGCCTTGGTACCATAGATTTTAGAGTGTAGGACCCCTCCAAGGGTCTATGCTCTACATTTGAAGGATAAATATCTTTTTTTTAAGCTAGCAAGGATTGTCTCAGGTTTGAACCCTTCCATTGAGACTTTTATTGAATTTTTCAATGCTTATCGAATTGCTCCCCTTGAAATGAAGAATTTGCTGTGTGAGTTTTATTTGCATAATTATGTTGTGACTCAAGACCATGATTGGAATCCACTGCTATATGTTGGGGATGTCCAATTAAGGGTATTCATGTCTTGGGTACAAAATGAGATCAGTTGGGGACAACAATATGTGGCTTATAAGCAATTGGAATCCAACATCCCTCTGCCCATCAGGGCTAAATCAAGGAATCCAAGGGACATTTACAGGCAATGGCACATAATGCTTTTTTAGACCTAGCTATGGTTATAGGACTATTCCTTGGATAGAAGAAGTCTACAATGAGTATGAGGTGAAGGAAAAATAAAAAGAGGAAACTATGAAGAGATACCTCTCACAAAGATGGAACAACCTAACTGATGAGCTAAAATAGGTTGAGCCTCATTCCATCCAAAACTATGCTGCAACACTTAAAAGAATTGATAGATATATATAGATTGGAAGAACAAAGGGATGATTCTGGCTTCCCCTGACTTTTCAGCCACCTATTTTGATGTGGCCCGTACCAAACTTTAGGTTTTACCACTATGATATTGCTGCAGAGAAATAGAGATGGAGCACATTGGATAGATTGGGAGGATTCTATTGGGACCTTGATTCACGCACAACATACACTGATGGAGGACAGTTGTCAGTTACAAATTTCAGAGAAAAACCTTAGGTTGGGGGGAGTCATGAGTCTAGTTTATGGTCTAATTTTGGGTAGAATTTATAATTTATTTGCAGAAGTTATCATGGACCTTGATATTAAGTGTTGATGTTTTTATGATATTTCCTCAAAACTATAGACATTGGGCCTAATCTTATTTCTACAAATCTTTAATGACATTGGAATGTTATATGGACTATCTATATTAATTTTGCATGTGGTTAATGAATGTTCTTTAAGGTGGTTATAGATATGAAATTATTGTGCACGCTAACATTGCCATGCAAATATAATTTGAGGATACTAAATTGAGAAAGACATCGCCAGCTAGGCGTGCACCATAAAGTCTAGCAAGGGAATCATTCAAAGGTCAAAGGAGGTCGACGACAAGAATTTTCCCATGCAAATCAAATGTAACCACCTTGTAGTGGACTTTAATGTCGCTTGGAGCTTAATATAGGCTAAAAGTATCGCTATGCTAAATCTGCATTGAGTGCATGTCCCACTGCATTCCATGCAAGTATTAATTGCTTCTTTCATTTACTTTCCTAAAATGGCATCCTCCAAATTTCTTGTGGAGTTGATCGCCTTCTTAGTTGGTAGTATAAATAAGGATTATATTCTCCTTCTCGTGATGTTGCACGATCCTCGACATTGTACTTGCATTCTTAGTACTACAAATTACATCATTGTACTCATGTTTTCTCATGAATAAAATGAAGTTCTGGTGCCTGCACCGTTTTCATTAGTAGTAGAGGATACTCATCCAAGGGGCCCACTTGGTGAGAACTGCCCTTTATCTTAGTTTTCTTAACCTTTATATTACTTACCAGTAATTAGTTAAGAATATGGCATTGTCCTGCCCATGCAACCACTAGAATTCCAATTGTAATCAAGGTTCTCGGCAGCCCAAAGCGTACATAGCAGCTCTCATGTTTGTTCAAATTTTCACTTCTATCATGCATTTCAAGTTTAGTATGGTTGTTGGTTGATGTTCAACATTTATGTTATTCCTTTCCAAGCAATTTACTTTCAAAGACAGGTCTTACTTAGTCAGAGAATAAAAATGGCTACTTTGAGTTCCTAGTGCACATATTGTGCCTAATTCCATTTCCAAGTTCACATCCTTGGGTTGATAAGTTAAAATTTGAACCTTCGCTGATGATTGTGTGATAGGGGAATATAATCACTAAAAGATGAGCAACAAACTAAAGAGAGTGCAAATAACAACTAAAAACACCCTACACTTCAAGATTGGGCAAATGATGAACTTAACAACATAAAAATGGAACCTTTTACCTTGTAGAGTTGTTCTTTGGTTGGCCCTTCAATTGTAGATGAGATGTATGCTCCTTGATGGCAAGGAGATGCAAGATAGTTGGACAAAATGGATGCAAATGGCTAAGTGTGGATTGAGAAACAAAATTGTAAGAGTTTGGCTAGCAAAATGATTTCCCCTCAAATGAGAGAAAAGAGGGGGTATTTATAAGAATTTTGAGAATTCCAAGAAGAAATGGACGGTTGAGATTGATCCCAACATGGCCAAGATGTAGGGCTATGGTGAGTTGAGAACTCACAAGCCCTCACATCTTGACATGTGGCAAGGGGAGAGGCTTAAGAAAGATGAGGTGGAGATGAGGTGTAAGAGAAGTACATGACATGGATGTACTTCAAAGGACCATAGGGATTTGGTCAAGATATCCTCATAAAGGATGTCCTTGTCCCATGTGGGTGAGAGGACATGTGAGGAATAAAAATTTTCTCAAATATCCTTATGGGGAGAGGGGAAAGAATAAAAAATAAAGAGAGGACATGTGGGAAGAAGTGAAGGAATTAAAAATTCTTTTTGAGTGCATTGGGGGATTAAAAAGTGAATTAAAAATTCACATGGGGAAGTGGAGTGGCTTGCCCAAAATGAGAAAGCTTTTAATAAGGTTGACTAAAGACACATGCCATAAATGGGAAGAGGATTAGGTTGGTCTAACCATATGATTAAGGTTGTGCAAGTACTTAATTAGATGGACTAATGACTTATTAGAAGCAAGTGGGAGATTATGGAGGATGTGACCCTAATGATGATTAGGGGTGTGCATATGCTAACCATAGTTAATTAGAAGAAGATGAAAGAATTAAGATGGATTAGAGACCAACTTGCAAAAGTTGGAGGATGTGACAATGAGAGAGAAAAAGAGGAATTGAAAATGAATTTAAATTCCAAAAAGGTAATATGACTAAATTAAATAAAATGGTGTATTTATTTAATTTAGAGGAGAAAGAGGGGTAAAGTATTTATTAAATTAAATAATTTATGAACCCTATGTAAGATGCAAGGTATTAATTAAACAAATGATTTAATTAATATTAACAGAGGGGATAAGCAACTGGATGAATAAGAAGATGTCTTTGATCATATGGAAGTGGTCAAATTAGATGTCTACAGATTGAAATAGCTATTTAGGTTAGATGTCCAAGCTCTGAATCACTGTTGTAAAGGCCTAGTTATTAAATCATTGTAGGAGGCCAATAGGGAGACGTTCCACCACTGACACCACAGGATAGGTAGAGAGGGTGACGAGGTAAAGGGAAGCAGGGTGAGGAGGAGGAGAGGCTACAAGAGGAGGAGCAGCCGAAAACGTCACAGAGGTCGAGGCAGTGACAAAGGAGGTTAGACCCCCCACTAGCTACCCCTATCTCATCGACATGCCAACACCCACTGTCACAATAGTGGCAACCTTAGTGGCGCTAGGAGTGGCTGCCAATACCAGCAACACAGGTCCTAGAGTCGCTCCTCACCCTGACCCTACTTGGAAATGAGGGGATCTAGGTATATTGAGCATGTTATTTACATTTAAGTAATTTCATTTTTCTTTGTTTATGATTACATAGATATGATATGTGATATTGATCTTATCCTTTCTTTCTTTGGTTGCAGATGATGCACATGGATGGATTAGGTTGATATCCCATTGCATATTAGAGGTGGCCCCTGATGTGCCCATCCAAGGGATGGTTCTCAAGGCATACTAGCTAGTTTCCATGGGAAACATGCCCACTTGTTCAAGTTGGTAGCACACTTGAGGACTGCTTATGAGGAGTGGAGAGTAGAGATTGTGCAATTGACTACAGAGGCAACCACACTCTGGGGACAGTGTGATCAGATATCAGGGGAGCTACAAATGGTGCTTGCAGAGCGAGACACAACAGAGATGAGGGCCGATGTTGTTGAGCAATCGTGTGATGCCCTATAGAGCTACCTCGATTGTTTAAATAATGGATACTGAATCATCCAATGAAGCATCACACATTTCAAAGGATCTTTTCCAAGAGAAATTCAACCACACATAAATTATTGCAACTAAGGGCATGCAAATAGAGATTGCAATTGATCTAGAATATGAGATACTAGATGATTACAAATGTACAAATGCCCTGAATATATAGGCATGAATGAGATGCAAGATGCAATGTGATGTTTCCATGTGTCATGATCTAACAACATGTGAACCCTACCTAGGAAATGGTAAAAGATTGAGATAAGTTCTAGAAGGAATCTTATCCCTATACATGAAAAGGGGAAATTATCCCATTATTTATGATTTATCTAATTTATGCAACCTAGGACTAAATTAATGCAAGACCTAAGTTAACTTATGATAGTGTAATAATTAATTAATTAATTACACTACACCCCCCATAAGCTCAACTTAGGGAGGAAAATGCAATGATTATGCAATGATAATGGGTCCCGGCTATGAGGCCATGTTAGGTACCCATTTACATGATGAAGATGAAAGATGCAACTGTAGACACGTAAAATGTACTGATTGACATTGTGCATCTGATCCTGACCACTAACATCATTTCGTCCTGAATCATCCTTCGGTCTAACCATTTAATCAAATACCCTTATCTGATTAAATTCATCAATATTCCTCTCTTAATTAAATAAATTAGTTATCTAACTAAGTCACCTTTTCTCGATAATTAAATTAATCATTCTGATCTAATTATCCTATTTAATTAAATAATTAATTTTATTTGATTAAATCTCTTAAGTCTATCTATTAAATTAAATAAATTAAAACCTTTATTTAATTAACCTTAACATCATCTTCTTTTAATTAAATAAATCAAAATATTTATTTAATTAATCCCTTTATCACATTCTTCCTATATTTGATTTTAAATAAATCCATAAATTTAAGCCAAATAGGTCACATCATTTATCCCTTCATTAAATTAATTAACCTAAATTAATTTAATCTCCTCCTATGTCCCATCCTCTGCCACTCACTTGACATGAAAATAGATTAATCAATTTATTAAATCTCTATTTTCTCAACAAGGCATCTTTAAGGAATATTCTTCAAGTTTGAATTCAAAACTGCTGACATGTACATCCAACAAGGCATTTGCATTTCTTACATGTCCTTTTCCTTGAGCCAAGTGGCATTCAATGCATTCTTCCTTCCTCTGCATGCCATTTCAACAATTTCAAAATTCAAATATATGCATTTATTGGCACAATCTTCAAAACTTGCACATCCTCCATCCATTCATAGGTTGACAAGTGGTACTTTTCCATTGGCTAATTCTTAGTCCCACATTGCTCTATTTTTGACATTCATCCATCTTAGCATTCTATAAATAAGAGGCTAATCTCCTCATTCTATCATCCACAATTTGAGTAAACTTACTATGCTCAAATTATTAGCAAATTCCATCCATTATCATTGAATCTTAGCTAGGTTATGCAGGTTTTGGTATTGAAGCACTCACCATTCT
>VDFB02174524.1:0-55902 GCA_007258455.2 Sequoia sempervirens
TTTTTTGCAACTTGTTTGTAGGAAGTTTCCTTTCAAGATAGGTAGTGTAGTTGTGTGTTTCCTATGTTGAGAAGGTGCAAAAAAGTTCATCAATAGTGACCTCCAGAAAAACCACATAGAGGGATAACACAAGCCCAAAAGGAAAAAACCCAAAAAAGAGCTAGGAAGGGATCATCCCATTTGAGAAGAACAAAGGACACAAATAGGAAATCAAGAAAAACATTAGAAGCATGATAGTCCATCGAAAGTGCTCAAGCCTAGCACCAACAAAGGACCTAGAATCCTGCTAGAAAGGAAGCCCCCAAGCAAGAGAGCACACACAAGTAAGAAAAGGATACAAGCCACTAAGGTAACCAAAGAGAAGAGTTGGGAAAGGGAGACCAAAGAATAGAGAGAAGGGAAAGAGTGAAAAACCATGAAGTACACCATTTAACCCAACAAGGTCTACAAGAATGAAAACTCCTACCACAAACAACCCTATCATAGTGCACCCACACACCACACTCAACACCAAGAAAACCATAAAAAAATGAAGATCCAAAGAAAAAAAAGGTTGCAAGCCACAAGGGCATCCAAAGAGTAGAGATAGGTGAGGGAGACAAAAAAATAGAGAGAGGGGTAGGAGTGCAAAACCATGAAGAATATCATGTGACCCTACAAGGTCTAAAAGAATATAGACTCCTACCACAAACATATCCATCACTATCCACATACAAGCCACACCCAACACTAAGAACACCAATAAATCCAAAGCCAGAGCCATGATAGAAGAAAACCCTAGAGAAGGGGACCCAATAGAGCAAGGCCCTAATAGAAAAAGGCTCCACATGAGAAGAAACTCGCAATAGCAAAAACCCTCACCCACGACCACAACAATAGGAAGAGAGGGAAATAGATCCACCAATAGGCAGATAGCCAATGACCCCAACAAAACCTCACCTCCATCTACCTCAATATCACCAAAGGCCATCAGGAAAAAACAAATCCATCACAGCCTCCCAACATGGAAACTACGCCCTAGGAAAAGAGAAAATCCAATTTGCTTGTAGAGCTAGGCACCTGATGCTATACTCCATGCCTCTAAAGGATCACATTTTTTGGTCCATAGTGAAAGACCTTTTTCCTTGAGTTTGTATCCTATGGGTTGAGGATTGATCTTCTATGCCAAAATTTGGATTAGCATCCACTTGGGCTATAGATGCTAAAACTATTGTATATTTAGAGGAATGGGAATTAGTTATAGTTTTATTGTTATATCATTATTGATCTATTAATATAAAGGTAAGGGTTCAATAATCATGGGCCACAAGCAGAGTTTTAAACATAAGGATACTTGAATGAAATTGTTTAATTTTATTATACACTATTTATTGAAAGCATATAAAGTAACAAAAATCAAGGCTTGTGAAAACTAAAAGGTGAAAATTGGCTCCTTCATCAACCCTTAGGACCTTGAAAGGGGAAAATTTCACAAACTTTCACTCAAGAACAAAGACTTGAGATTTCTCTAAAAAGGAGAAAGAAATATTGCAAGAGGGTTGTTCTAGGGACTGGAAATGATCTCATGAGGTGTTCACCACCAAGTCAAAACTTGGAAAAAACAATGAAATGCAAGGTAAAATGTAAAACCCTAGTTCAATGCAATGACCTAGAAAATTCTTTAGAAATGTAAATAAAAAAGAATAAAAAAGAAATGAAATCACTGATGTGCACCTATAAACCTTGAAATGACTAGAAACAACTCTAAAATTCTAGAAATTTTGGTTTTTTGAGCAACTGGGACTTATTCGCCAACCTAGGTGAATTAGTCCTAGATCTAGGTTTTTGTCCAGAAGTTTGTTTCGGGAAAAAGGGTATCAGAATCTGCAAACAACTTTGGTAAATAGCTAGAGTGGAAATCATTCGCCACTCTTGGCGAATCAGTCTTATTCCACTTTTTTGGGAACTAAAACTCCTAATCTATACTTCAACACGTGCTCTTTCCTTCCAACCTAAGTTCCAGATCTCAATCTGTAAAAAACACCTATAAAACAACATATAATTAGATTTTCTAATGGGGGGTTTTCCTTGGTCAAACCCCTAGTTTGGCAATTAAACCTTGATAGAAATAATGAAATGCACATGAAAACCCTAGCCTTAAGTGTATCCAAGACTAAGAAATCTAAGACATGATGCAATCCTATTCTAATGTGTGAAATATGATACAAGAATGGAAATACAAAGATTAAAGACTCACTTGTGGTGATCTCTAATCACTGAAAATGAATATTAATGATGCTTGTACCCTCCTTAGGCTAAATGTAGAGCGATAATGGAGGATGGAATCACCAAGGAAACAAGTCTTTAGGCTTGGCTTGATGGCTAGTTACATCTCCCCAACCTAGAATACATCATGATTCACCATAGAAAACCATGCTCAACTCATTACAATGATAGATATTGAATGAAAGTGAGCCTGGAGACCTACACAAACACTTTATTGCTGCTTCAATGCTTCAACTTTACTTGCTCTTGAAACTTGAATGCTCTTGTGAAAGATTCTCAACACTTGAATTTTGAATTTTCTCTTGAAAATACTTGCTCAACTTTCTTAGAATGATAAAAATGGCTTAGAAACTTGTTTATATAGGTATTTACACCTAATTGACCATTATTTAAATCTCAAAGGTGGACATCCACCAAAATTTTGAATTAAAATGGTGAATTTCCCTCTCAAAATTAGGAAAGACCCCAAATGGGACTCATTCACCACCCTGTTTGAATAGGTCCCACCTAAGGGGATTCATTCACCCAAGGTGGCGTATGAGTCCCACCTTAGCCTTTTGAGGTGATTTTTTAGGATTTTCAATGTTTTGAATGATTTAATGGAATTTTTAGGTGAAATGAGCCTCGATATTTGAAATAATGAGTCTTAGGGGCCTATAAATAATGATTTTAAAGGGTAATTAATGCAAGGGTGCCAAAATAGGTCCAAATTAAGTGTGAAAATGTGAAGGGATACATTTTTTAACACTAGATTTAGCCCCCACTTTAGCGCCCATATGACTCAACATGCATATGTAAGCTAAAGGAATTCAATAATAACCATTGTTTCTTAAAGGATATACATATAATTTCAATCATAGTATGAGAGAATGAATCCCCCATTGTAGCTATCAACAAAACCATAATGTTATGAACTACATCTTGCAACACGAACCCATTAGTTATCCAAAAATATTTATCTTATATAACTTCTTTCTAGAAATTACATTCAAGGGTAGATGTATGCCCCCCTTGATTCCACTTACTTTACGAAGGTGGAATGAAGGTAGCAATCTAGGCTCATTAAATATGGTAAGTCATATCATAGGGTATTTACAAGTACCATACCACATAATGATAGACATTTGATGATGTCGAGAGTGGAATCACAATTCCAATGCAACAAACTAAGTAAAAAATGAAGCTTTCTAGCACCCGTTATGTTGATTAGAATGAAAAGCACTTTTTAACCCGAATATAGTAAAACCCCTAATTTTAACTTATATAAGAGAAAAAAGTGAAGTACATTGTAATTTTTTTTTATTTACCTTTTTGTAGCTTGAAAGTGATTTAAGATTAGTAAAAGATGTCAATCCGACAATATTACAGGCCTACGAGACTGGACGTGTTGCAGGACCAGGTGGCACATGGCGAGCACCATCATGAGGTGAGTTGATTTTTCTGCATTAGATTTGTCCTTACGTAGTTATTTTATGGTTTTTACACATTTCTAGGTTAAATTACGGCCCAGGAATTTTTTTTACAAAGTGTCCCCTTTTTTGCAAAGTGTCCCCTTTTTTTGCAAAGTGTCTATTTTGTTTGTGAAGTGTCCCACTTTTTTGCAATGTCTCGTTTCTTCACAAAGTGTCCCAAAAGGGTTCTAAAGTGTCTAGGGCCTTTAGGAAAGCATACTATAACAACTTTAGTACACTTTTATGATTTTTGAAATAAGGATTTAATATTTTAGACTGCTTATAAGACATATTTTTGCTTGTTTGTTAGGTTCCCACCCGTTCATGGTAGTGTCTAGGCGACAGGCAAATGAGTCTTCTTCAAGATTTAGCCCCCACTCTTTTAGTGAAGAATGTAGATATTTTGCAGACTATAGGATTATACTAGGTGTACCTAATGCAACCCATGAGGTACCATGATTTGATGTTGATGGCACTAGAAGAGCATTGGGACACTGATACATGTACCTTTCATCTACCTATCGGTAAGATGATCATCACACTGGAGGTTATACATCCCACACTCTGAGTTCCTATTTTGGGTGAGAGTTCATTTTTGAGTGAAACGGTCATTTTACAAGATGAAATATGACATGCAATTCTACCTTTGTGGACTAGTACATGATGAGAGGGTGAGACCACAGATAGACTTAGCTATGCTACTATACTCATGGGCTTCATTGGTTGAGAGGATTATGATGATGACAATAGCAATAGTACTCATCCCTAATGGTTGGGGAGCACACTTGGAGGGAGACCTAGTGCATATGATTCATGCAATGGTAGGGTAGAGGATTGTATATGTCTGGGGGTGCAATATCCTAGGACACCTATACTTTGATCTTGGGAAATTTATATTTCAGGAGGTAGATAGTATGGTACACTATATGCTTCAAAAGGTTGGTGCATTGAGCATATTACTTGTACCAAACCTACCAAATTCTCATGTCTAACATCCTTGTGGTATCCTCGGGCCTTTAGCTATCCTTTATAGCAATTTTGGAAGTATGGTGATTTTCACTTCTAGAGAGTGCAATTTGACTGACTAGAGGAGGATAAGATCCTTTGGAGACTTTATTTTCTTGTTCTTTAGTGGCCAGATCACACTCAACAAATGAACATATTATAGCTAGATAAGTTTTTTATCAGTAGACATGATTACATAGTACATCCTTTCTATTATGACCGTGTTGTTGGGACTGTAAGTTTTTCACAATTTTTGGTAATCTTCATTCATGAATCCCATAGGCTCAACACATTCAAAGTGTAGAAAACAACATAGATTGATATAATCCATCCCACATACCATATTCACCAATAATCCCATCATATTTGGCCTTTTGACACACCAAAATCCCTCTCATCATCTTTAAGTAAGAGCTCCTAAACAAATAGTCCATATTGGGATGACTAGGTACATATCTCTCTGATCCATAAGTTACAGCCTCTCAATATGAGCATTTCTTGCATATCGGAAAAAGGTCAATAGTGTCATAGTGATCAACAAATCTGGAGGATACATATTCGAGAAGACAAGGCTTTTCATCTCACTGATGAAAGCCTATCGACATGAGTAATACTATCAAAGTGAAATCCTCATGTCACTCTGAGCATACATGTCATACCAACAAAGATTTTACCCATGGGACACAAACATTCTTTCGCTAACGAAACAAAAGAATAGCCGTCAGGAGGACCTATACTATCAAGATAAATTGTGTATATCTCATAGATCATATTGGTTATGCTGATAACAAAATTTTTGGGAGGAATATTTCCAATCAATTTGGAAAAAATGGAGAAGTATATGAAGGTTATCAGGGAGACATATACTATCAGAGTAATATTTTTTGTTCATTCTAACCTCATGCGTTACTCTAATGCAGATAGTTTCAACAAGAGTCTTACTAACTCAATTGATGGAGTATGGAAATAGAAGAAATATGTTGGGGAGACTAATGACATCGAAACAAATTGCTAATCTCTTAGCAATGGTTATTCTCATGCCGATGGTGATGCAAATAAATCAAATCCCATCAGAATGACATTGATTGATGATTGAAAGGTTTTTTGATTCAGAACAGTTATGTATTATAACAAGAAAGACTTCATTGATGTGGCATTGGTAAGAAATTTTTTTGATCTCCCTGGCACCATAAGATGTTTAATGAAAATTTTGGCTTGGTTCAAATACATTGATCGACCAGAGTTTGAATAAGTCCGGCTAATATAATCATTTGGTCTAATAGTGAGAAACTCAAAACATCTGCTACACTCATGTTTAGAACTAGACATTAATGGCTGGACAGATACACATTGTATAGATAATCCTCTAATTGAAAGAAGAATAATCAAGGAGAATTTGTAGGATTGGCAGCAAGAGGAATCAAAGAGCGAGCAAAAGCAAGAAAATTCATTGCGACTGAAATTTTCCAAGCTTGCTATTCCTTGTAATTATAGTTGCAATTCTATCACCTTGAAGATAAAATGGAAAGTTCAAGCTTTGAGAAAACAAAGGGTAGAAAACAAAAAGGTGAAAGTAGTCAACAAAATAGTAAAAAATAGAAAATTGAAATTGGTGATGAACTTAAAACAAAGGAGAGGAAGCTGAACCAAGACCTAATTGACCAATTGCCTAGTTTAGGACCAAAGGCTAGAAGGTTCACACAATTGAGGGTTGACATTGAGATTTTGGAAGGTAAATGCACACATGTGGGTGATATATGGACCGTTGTTAGGGGATATGAAAATTTTCTCTTTCATTATGGTTGTAGAAAGAGGTTTGAACTAGTTGGCAATCTATAAAACTTCAATTTTGGAAAAATTGTCATCCCCAATGTGTTTGTTAATGTTGATCTTGTGAAACTCTTTGCAAAACATTATAGCCCTAATTTGAAAGCCATATGTGACTTACAAGGGAATCCCTTTATACATTTATCAAGAGCTACCCTCTGTGAATTGTTTGACTTGAATGATACCTGCAACGAACTCATAATACATGAGGACCTAGAGAAAGAATATTAGACAATGGAAACCACCTATAAGGGTTGGAGACTACCATTGCACAGACCTAAGGTTGATAGGAATATGGTACCTCTTGAAGATGATGATAGGCCTCCTTTTCATGTTAGTTTTTTTGAACCGTACATGAAATATACTTTCTTTTTAGTAGGGCAAGTAATGGGAACTGAGGTCCCTAGGGTCATTTCCATAAGGATGATGATAATTGTTGCAAACATACAATGTCATAACCCAAGGCCCTTTGATTATGCCACATATATTTGCAAAGAAATTGATTCAACATTAATAGCTATGAAAAATGGTTCTCCTATGATATGTTTTAAAAATTATTCCCTTCTCATTCACCTAGTATTGTACTATGGGCAAGAAATAGTGTTGTGGTCAAAAGAATTGAGGATAACCCAATTTAACAAGGAAGATCAGCTAATGCCAGTGCAGTTGTGGACTGCCAAATAGGATAGTAGGTTTGTGGGTTCCTGTTATGTGCATTTTGAGGAGCATTTTGTCAAAGTAATATACAAAATTTTCAATCATCCATGTGATCATTCTTTAACTAATGAAATTAAGAAATTTCTAAGGCCAAAATAGTTCAAAGAACCTACAACTATCAATCACAATTGGTGTGTTTGATACTGTTATGATTAGGGTGTATGGATTTGAAGTCACACCTTTCATTCTCTAAAGAATAGTGCATGATAGAATTATATATTTGGAAATTGTTAGACAACTAGATTATTCTAGTGTGATGAATTTGGGTTCTTTCGAGTAGAAATGTTTTATGCCAAGTGCACTATGTTTTTGAGATTTTAATTTTTTGTCTAAGGAAGGATATGATTTGATCTTAAACAAATTACCTCAATTCAACTTGAAGAAAGTAGCATCGAGAAATGGGTTTGACCCTAAAAGGTTACATTGATTTTGCTAGGAAGAAATTGAATCTAGTTAGATATAATCATATATCCTACTTGTAGGAGGATATGATTAGAAACATTGAAGAAAATGAGGTAGGATTAGCCATTGAGGAATACAATAGAAATTTAATGGAATATGTTGAAGATATTACCCCAAGAAATGAGGCACAATTGCTGAGGACTTTGCAGTCAGAAGTAGAAAGTGAGATGAAAGATATGACTCCTAAAAAGGGAAGGAGGTTATTGGAGGAATATGGTATTATGATATTTCCTGGCTTGGATTTGAACTTAGCCTTGGTCCTTGATAGTTTTTTACAAAATAATACTGCAACACACAAGTTAAGCCAAGGAGTCACAAAAGTGTACACAGGGTCAAGATATAACGCTGATGAAAGTTCCCTCATGATTTGGGCTTTGTATCCTCCTCATAAGAAATTAGTGATAATTGATACAAAGAAGTATTTTGGCCATGTGATGAAACTAAAGGTTGCAGAGGTGGATCCAGTTGCAACTATTGACATTGGCATCAATGTTTCCAAATTGAATAAAGCACAAATATAGATGTTGATCAAAGAAAGGGATATGCAAAAAATGAATAATGAGAAGGTTCTTAAAGAAAATCATTTCATTAAGGACATGGTCAAGGGTGAAAAGCTATTCACTCAAGGAAAAAGCTCTCAAACAAAGGACAAGTGGGAAGAATCAGATATATATGCTCAAGGAAACTTTGATACCATTTCTGTTATATTTAGAAAGAGACGAGCTAACCTAATGGTTTGGATGAGAAAACTCTAGGAAAATCACTCAAAGAATTATGTAGCATAATAGGAGCACAACAAAATCAATTACAAAATTCAGGAAAAAATTTAGGAGATACAAAAGAGAGATACTCCTCATAATGAGGCTATCACTACTACTAGGGAGATCATAAGAAAGTATAATGGTTACCATGAGGAACTTCAAGCAAATGCAAAAGGATTTGTTGATGCCACGAAAGAAGGAATACCAACATTGTTTAAAAATGATGAAGAGTTAAGAGGTAGAACCATATGGATTGAAGAATGTAGATTGATGTTACCAAAAGTATTAGAAGCAGTCACAAGTAAATATTTGATGTTGGATGAAGCATGTGAGGAGATTGAGAAGATGGTAATCATGGAGATAGCAACCAAGAATGCATCAGAAGATGTTGATACTCATGAAAGATGGGACTATTTGGATCATTTGTCAAAAGTCCACTTATGGCTAACTAGAGCCTAATTGTCTATGTTTAATTATTGATAGTTATTGTTAGTTTAAAAAGACATTCATGAAGGGGTGCATCCTCTTCAAGGTTTTGATATATAAGTCAGTTACATAGCGATAAAAAGATATAGGCGAATAGGGATAGATAGATAGTAGAAGGCTTTCCATGATGTTTACATTTCAAAAGACTATGTTTCAAGCATAATTTTGAGGAAATCAATGAAAGATATCTGATTCTATGGCTTCATATTGGTATCAATTGTTTGTTGAATATATACAGTTATTTGGTTGTCTCCAACTTAATATTTTTCGTGTTATTTAAATTGGTGTATAAAAGATATTTTCAATTTATCAAAGAAATTTTTTTGTTCTTGTGTGATGTGTTTAAATGGTTTCTTTAAAAAGAATTGAAACCATTCTAATGAATCACAATAATCTAGAAATGTTATTTGGATCAGTAAGAAGAACCATATAATTATCATTTCCATTCTATCTAATTTGGTGTCATCTATTTTTCTTGTGTAATTTATTTAATTGGTTCTTTCAAGTAAAGATTAAAATCATTTTGATAAATCATAGGTAACCTAGTTGTGTCAGTTGGATCCATAAGCAGAGTTTTCTAGTCACTTTCCTACACATTTATACAAGTTATAAATTAAAAAAAGTTTTCCAAATAGTTTGAATTATAGTCAATACAATTCATTCATTGTAGATCTTCATTTGACTCCATTTACCCAACAAGGCATTGGTATCACCCATTTCATTATTTAATTTTATCAAATTTGTTTTCAAAACCTTACGTATGTTAATTGAACACATTAAATTTCACCTTAATATTCCTTATACAATTTATACCAAATTAGGATGACATCTTTCCACTCTCAATTGGCATTGTGGATAGATTGCTTAAGTAGGAAACACGTAGTTTAAGTATGCCTCAATTGCATAGGTACACCCACCTAGGTCTGGCAGAGCTTGAAGAGAAGAAGGTTCAAATACACCAATTGGCCTTGTTCGTTAGCCTAGAACATACCAAGAGCTTGGAAACCTCTTGAGGTTTTCCATCCAACATTTTTGAGACCTAACAAATTGGCGACTCTATAGGGGATAGTCAACTCAAAATCTAAGCCTTCATCATAGAGTCAAACACCTTGTACAAGACTCCACTAGGAAAATTTTTTTATAGAATTTTATCACTTCAACACAAGTCAGTGGTGACTCTGAAAGAATAAGTGCATGAATGGAATGCTTAAATACACATCAATAAAAACAAACCCCAAAATTCAAACTATTAAATCATCTTACAAAATGAATGGTAGGAGATCCTTGCACTAGGAGACTTCAAAGAACAACAATGGGAGATGGACTGAAAAAAATGGATCTCCTCCCACAAAAGAAAATGCAAACAAGTACAATTCTAAGGTGAAACCTAGCTAGGCACATGTCATGACTAAAGGAAATTCATCAGAACAAGTCTTTGATGTACATAATAGCTTCGACCTCTTGCATGGGTTAGAAGGCCACAATAATGATCCATGTGGAGATCCCCGCACTCCATTTGAACAAAGAAATAGTGATCATCCCATTTATCATTTTGAAATAGACCAAGATAAGATGTGGGAGTTCTATGCCTAGAGAGATGATGAATGAAGAAAAAAGTAGGAGGAGTATGATCATGAAATGGCTCATAAAAAAGAAGGAAACCAGTGTGGGATCATGGATAAATCAACTTATGTTGAAGATTTTTAGCACATGACTGATCAAGAATTAGAAATAGAAATGTAATGGCAAGAACAATAACTTGAAAGAAGATAGTGGATGATAAAAAGAAACATAGAGTTGAATCAACAATTGTCTCAGCTAAACATTAATACATCAAAACCACCTAATTATGTTCCCCCACATAAGCAGGGTGGTAATATCAATCCACAAGAGCACCACACAATGTAAACCAAAGACAACATCATCAGCCTAATATTCCATCTCATAGATCCCAACACCTAAATGCTACCAATGCTCCCCAACACAATCCACCTCTAGGTCAGCAATATCCCCCACAATATCAGCAACATGTGCCTCATCAAAATATATACCCTCGATAACATATCCAATAGAATGCCTATCATCAGACTCAATATGTGTACCAGTACTACCCTAATACACCACATTTGAACTTGCCTCCCCAAAATCCTACAAACCCATGTAGACAATTTGATCTAACATGGTATCAATTGTACACATACCCAATGGATAGTAACTGGAGAAATATGGTTCCCAAGTTCATTGGAAATAATGTGATATGAGCAGAGGAACATATCAGAAATTTTAATGCCTTTGTTCAAGATATTGGTATGGACTATGCGGATGTGAATATGAGATTATTCATGATGTACCTGATAGAGGAGGTGAGGGATTGGTTCAATGGTTTACTTGATGGTTCAATTAATTCTATGTCAGACTTCTAAGATCAATTTTTGGAGAAATATGGGAATCAGTGTGCACTTAATTTTTCCTTGTATGAATTGATAAGTATCCAGTAAAAATAGAATGAGTCAATTTATGATTTCAACTAGAGGTTTTCAAAATTGCATAATAAGATACCACTTGGATCCAAACTGGCTAACCTTGCAACATTAAGTATTTACCTAAAAGCCTTTGATCCAAAGATAGGTTATGAGCTTAGAGATAGGTGCCCTAGAAACCTTATTGAAGCACAAAAAAATGGTGTTGAATATTGATAACAATAGAAAGGCTGCTAGGATGATAGGTAAGAGAGATAATCTCAGGGTTCCCCAAAATTTTAACAACGCTCAAAACAGACAAGAGTACACACAAAAATGAAAGATTGAGGCTACATGATATGCCATACAACACAAACTGGAAGGATGGAAATCCCATAATTGATAGGCCTAAGAATAAGGAGACTCTCAATCCCTTAAAGAAGAGGGGAGCATACATGGTTAACAATAATCCTTGGTGTCAAGTTTTCATGTTTCCATATTCCCCTGATCATTGTGTTGTAGCTCAATCAATACAAGAAGAAGAAATACTTGTGGACAATGAAAAAGAGGATCATACAATATAATTTACCTCTCACACCCTCCATCCAATTGAGCAGGGATATTCATCTTCAAAAGAAGAAGGCTACGAGTATGATTTTGATAACCAAAGGTACAATGTTCATATGGTAGAACAACAAGTATTTTCTGAATATGATGAAAGCAATGATGAATCATATCTTGTTGATGGATCATATTAGTCAAGTAAATATAGAATAAGGATTCCTATTGAGGAAGAGATAAAATAATTAACTATTGTTGTTGTAGAACAAGAGAAAAGTAACTATAGGCTGAGGAACAGAACAATAAATTCTTATGGTGGTGCTCCAAGAGGAGTATTTGTGAAAGAAAAGGAAGCAACATAAGAAAAACCAAAAAATATGGAAAGTAAGGAAAAAAATCAAAATGAAAAAAAAGTTTACTCCTAAAAAAGAAAATAAAGAGTCACACAAAGAGAAGAAGTCTAATGAAATAATCAAGAGAGAAAAGGAAGAAAGAAAAGGAGACCCACTAGAACAAAAGAAGATAATCAAGATAGAAAGTACCTCTTTCGACTTCACACAGGTCTTGTCCTAGGTAAATATGTATGTGCCACTATTACAAATGGTGAAAATAAAGGACTATAGGGACAATTATATTCAACTAATATCTAATAGAAATAATAAAAACACAAAATCTAAGAATAAAGAGATCATTAAGATCAGTAAAAAAAATAGGAAGAAGTAAAGGTTCCTGAGGTTTTATTGGTGATGCACTAGGGAATCCTCCACAAATTGATCCATTCTTTACTATGCTGCTCATAAATAACAAATTGTTGAGAAACTGTATGATAGATTCAGGTGTTGCCATAAACATCATGCCAATAGTAGTCATGAAACAACTTGGCATGTGGGTGGACACTAATGGTGGTAAATGCTATGCCATGGATAGTAGACACGTCCCAGTGATAGGAACTATGAAATATGTAGAGGTGAAGTTGGTTTCTTATCCATAAGTAGTATATAATATACACATAACTATAATTGACACACCCCTGCATTTTGGAATGCTCTTGTCAAGACAGTGGACTGCAAAAATTGGAGGAAATGTATAGTTTGACTTGTCTTATGCCACAATACTAGTAAATGGTGAAGACATTAAGCTATATAGACAGCCAAGGGTGAAGGGTGATCCCACAATAGTGGTTTACAATTTTTGGCCAAACTAGACAATGAAATAATTTTTTTTAACTAAATCTTCACTTTTGGGTAGCTATAGCGGCTAAACCCTGAGGAATTTGAAGATGATGAAAACTAGACTTTCATGAAATTTTGTCTATAGATTCTAAATATATTTTTTTCAAAAATTTTGGAATCATATTGCACTTCTTTTTCCATCTCCTCGAAAACTATTTTTTTTCATAAAACAACATTTTTAAAAAGTGACTCTCACCGTATAACGCATAACTTTTTTTCCATGAAGGATAAAATTCTAATTCTTTCAAATTTAGATTTGTAACTCTGATATCTAGTGATTCCACTTGGTTAGATAGTTTCTTACTAATTTTTTTTTCTTTAATCAAGTTTCAAAGTCAAACCAATTACAATTCAAACATAAGCGTATAATGTGTAACTTTTTTGTATGTATCAAAATTCAATTTTATTTTTTTGTTGGATCAAGGACTTCAATATCTAGTGCACTCATATTTTTCATTTTTTTGATAATCTACTATTTTTCCACATGTGTAGAACAAAGAGCTTGATTTTCAGTGAAAAACCTACATTCATCAGAAATAAAAAATAAAAATAATAATTAAATTAAATTTATTTAAAATTATACTTTTTGGAAATCTTATAATAAGGACTACATACTTAAAAAAATTAAATTAAATGAATTCATTTGATCCTCCAAAGGATAAATCCAAAGTGGTTTTTTATCAGCATTTTGATAGGTGTAAAGGAGACTCCATTATAGGTATGATTTAAAACTAGTGGGGTTATATCCAAGGGGTTTTTATCTAAGGTAGTTTGATCAAACCCTCTTCAATTGGAATGCTTTAAATGGAAATTTTCAAGGCTTAAATCATTATATTTTCTAAAAATATTTGGTTTCAGCAAAAATTAGAATCTCCTAGAAATTGTAAACCACTATTGTGACAGCACCCTGAATCAAATTGTGGACTATGTTGCTCAAAATCAATTGAACTACTTTTTTGATGTAGATTTATGAAGTTTCAAAATAGAGCCTTCCCAACCTGAATTAGTAAACATTGATCCAATTGATAAGCATGCTTCTAGGAATGAACAAGGTGTGTTGCAAATGTATTTTGATGGGGCATGCAATAAAGAGAGCAATGGAGCAATAGTGGTGTTCATTTCACCTGAAGGCACTACATTCAAATATTCATTCTTACTGACATTTGAATGTACAGATAACATAGCAGAGTATGATTCCCTCTTGATTGGAATGAATATGACTGTCAAACATAAAATCAAATTATTAACAACCTTTGGAGACTTTGAGTTAATCATTTCACAAGTAAGATCAAGATATGCTACAAAAAATAAAAGGCTAAAACAATACAAGAATTTTTTATGGGATACCATTGAACTATTCGATGCTTTCTCTATTGAGTGGTTAGATAGGTCTAAAAACTTGATGGAAGACTTTTTGGCAAATGTATCTTTTAAAAGAGATGATATCACTTTTGTTGGGATTTGATAGATTGAATTCAAAACAAGACCTGCCATCCTTGATAATGTTTATAGTTGGAAATTTTTCAATGATGATACTGATCTGATCAAGTTTTTGCATTTCATAGATCGGTATGAAGCCCAAGAGATTGATTTTAATGCATTTGTGGAAGAAATAAATGGAAAAAAGACTGTGTTTGGAAAAGAAATTGTGCAGCTCAAAACCAACAAACTTCTTAAAGGTCTTGTGGCACTAGAAAGAGTGTTTTATGGAAATGATCATGCTCTCATGAAACAAACACCTGTAAAAAGAGAAGATGTTGAAGAAATCAACTTGGGGACTGAGTTAGCACCAAAGAGGGTATATATTGGAAAGAGGATAAGTCCAATCATCAAAAAAATGTTGATTGCATTGTTAAGGAAATACAAGCATGTTTTTGCATGGTCTTATGAGGATCTTAAAGCATATAGAGAAGATCTTTTCCAACATGAGATTCCATTAAAACTGAATGCAAAACCACTTAGGTAGAAACAAAGACCCATCAACCCAACTTTGGAGCCAAAAATGCATGAAGAGCTTATAAAGCTTAGGGAAGGGGCTATTATCAAACCGATTAGACATTCATCTTGGGTATCTAATTTAGTACCAGTCATAAAGAAAAATGGAGATATAAGGCTCTGTGTAGACTTCTGAAACCTAAATGTATCTTCCCTCAAGGACAACTATCCACTTCCAAATATGGAGCCTATGTTGCAAGGGGTTACATGTTGTGAGTTACTATCCATGATGGATGGATTTTTAGGCTATAACTAGGTGAAGGTTAAAGAATTAGAACAATACAAGACAACTTTCACAATGCCATGGGGACATATGTTTATGTTAGGATGCTATTCAGACTCACAAATGCTGGTGCAACATTCCAAAGGGCCATGGATGTTGATTTTTTTGACCTTATTAATGTGATAATGGTAGTCTACCAAGATCATTTAACTACATATTCCAAAAAGGCAAAGGCTCATGTGGCTCACCTTGAGAAAATATTTTTGAAAGCATTGGAATATAGTATCTCTCTCAATCCCAAAAGTGTCATTTTGTAGTGAGAACTAGAAAGTTACTTGGGCATATAGTCTCTAAGGAAGGAGTAAGGATTGACCCTAAAAGAGTGGAGACCATTGATAAGATACCCATCCCCAAGATAGTTAAAGCTATTCAATCCTTTTTTGGACAAATAAATTTTATAAGAAGATTCATATCAAATTTTGTTGAGATAGTAAAGCCAATATCAAAGATGCTAAAGAAAGGTGCAAATATTGATTGGACTATTGAGGCTATAGATGTGTTCATATCCATAAAGAGAGCAATCTAAGAAGCTCTAGTATTGAAATCTCTAGATTTGAGCAAACCTTTCCAATTTTTTTCATTTGCATCTTATCACACAGTTGTTGCAGTGATGCTCCAAAAGAATGATGAAGGGTACAAGCAACTAGTCTCCTTTTTTAACAAATCTCTCCAAAGTGCAAAATTAAAATATGATATTATGGAGAAGCAAGCCTACACATTGGTAAGAGTTGTTAAGGAATTCAGACCATATCTAGTAGGAGAAAAAGTTATAGATTATGTGCCTAATGTTGTTGTGAAAGATGTATTTGTTCAAAGTGAAACAAAAAGGTGCAGGTGTTAGTGGATAAACAAAATCTAGGAGTTTGATATTGAGTTTCAGATTACTAACCTAGTAAGAGGACAAGGATTGGCCAAATTGATGGCTGAAACAAATTTGGAAGTTGCCCAATTATGCAATGTGGATAATGAAGAAAGTATGGTGACTAGTATTGAGCACACATCATGGTATACTGATAATTTGTACTATCTTAAGCATTTGAAATGTCTAGAAGGGTTCGATAACAACAGAAAAAGGGCACTCAAGTTGTAGGCCTCAAAATATGTATTCATGAAAGGAGATCTCTACTAGAAAAATAGGGATGGTGTTCTATTGTTGTGCTTGGATGAGCATCAAGTAAGGTATTTCATGAAGGAAATGCATGAAGGAGTTTGTGGGGGGAATTTCTCAGCAAAAGCAACTGCTCATAAGATACTAAGGGTAGGGTACTATTGGCCTAATATTTTTAATGATGCACATGACTATACCAAAAAATGTGAGGCATGTTAGAAGTTTTCTAGGAAGTTAAAATATCAAGGAGCATTACCATTGAGACCCATGTAGGTAGAGGCTCCATTTCACCAATAGGAAATTGACTTCATAGGGGAAATTATAGAAAAATCTAGTGGAGGAAACAAATGGATATTAGTAGCCAAAGATTACTTCACAAAATGAGTGGAAGCTAACCCACCAAGCAAGCAACTAGTAAAGTTGTGACAAATTCCTTACTGGAAAACATCATCACAAGATTCGGAGCTCTAGCAAGGATTGTAACTGATAATGGAATGTGCTTCAGGTCAAATGAATTCAAGGGGTTTTCCCAATCATATGGTATAGAAAATTCATACTCTTCACTATACCATCCACATGCAAATGGAAAGGCTAAGTCTAACAAAAAAATTATCTTGAAGATCATAAGAAGAATGTTGGATAACAACAAAAAGGCCTAGGATTCTAAGTTGAGGCTTTCCTTATGGGCGGATAGAATTACTGTGAAAAATGCTATTGGTAAATCACCTTTTGAGCTTGTGTATGGAACTCATGCCAGACTCCCTTTGCATAATCTAATATCAATATGTAAGTTCATTTTGGAGGAAGATTTGGATGTCCTTGAACCCATGGGTGAGATGATGGAGGAATTAATGGAGCTTGATAAAATTATAAACCAAGTTCAACAACATAATATAAAGAAACAATTACAAATGAAACACTTGCATGATATAAAGGCTACAAATAGGAAATTTGAAGAAGATGATATAGTCCTCATGTGAAATTCCAAGAGTTACAAAAAAATAAAGCATGTGAAGTTTGAGGCCTTATGGTTGGGGCCCTTCGTTATTATTGGAAAGGGAGGTGAGGATTCATATTATCTCCAAACAATGTCAAGAGAATAAAAATAATTGTTAGTACATGGGTAGTTCCTAAAACATTTCTTTTCTTGAAGAACATAGAGGATTAGGGATTGCCAATGCATGGAAAATTCCTAACAAACCTCTTAAAATAAATCATTTCCATGCATACTAGAAAAGGTGAAGGTCAGGGATTGCAAGTGCATGGAAAATTCTTGGATAACCTTCTAAAATAAATCTTTTCCATGCACAGTAGTATAGGACTTCATATCATTTCCACCACTTTTGATTGTCCCTCATTTCCACTACCATTCCATATCATAAGCCACCTAGTCTGCTCTTCTAGTGATATGAATTCTTGACATACCCATAGGGGGTATACATCCCTAGTTGGAGCCATTGTTGGGACTATAATTTTTTCACACTTTTTGGTAAACTTCATTCATGAATCCCATAGAGTCACCACATTCAAAGTGTAGTGAGCAACACAAATTGATATAATCCATCCCACATACCATAGTCACCAATAATCCCATCATATTTGGCCTTATGACAAACCAAAATCCCTCTGGTCATCTTTAAGTAATAACTCCCAAACAATTAGTCCATATCGGTGTGACTAGGTACATATCTCTCTCATCCATAAGTTATAGCCTCTCAATATGAGAATTTCTTGCATATCGGTAAAAGGTCAACGGTGTCACAATGATCAAAAAATTTGGTGGATGCATATTCAGGAAGACAAGGCTTGTTGTCTCACCGACAAAAGCCTATCGACAGGAGTAATACTATCAGAGCAAAATCCTCATGTCACTCTGAGCATATATGCCATACCAATGGAGATTTTATTGGAAGGACACAAACATTCTTTCACCAACAGAATAAAAGAATAGCTATCAGGAGGACCTGTACTATCAAGATGAATTGCATATATCCCGCTGACCATATTGGTTATGTTGATAAAAAAAAATTTTTGGGAGGAGTCTTGCTGATCAATTTGGACAAAATGGAGAAGTATATGAAGGTTATCAGGGAGACATATACTATTGGAGTAAATTTTTTTGTTCATTCCGACCTCATGCATTAAACCGATGTAGATAGTTTTGGCAAGAATCTTACCAACTCAATCGAAGGAGTATGGAAATGAAAGAAATACTTCAGGGAGACTAATGACATCATAGAAAATTTCTAATCTCTTAGCGATGGTTATTCTCATGTCAATGGTAATACAAATAAATCAAAACCCATCAAAGTGACACTGGTCGATGATTGAAAGGGTTTTTTTATTCAAAATAGTTATAAATCAAGGTAACTCCATAATGATCACTCTGATATTTGTTATAATAAGAAATACATCACTCATGTGGCATCGATAATAAAATTATTTGATCTCCCCAGCAATGTAAGATGTTTAATGAACATTTTGGCTTGGTTCAAATACATATATCAGCCAGAGTTTGAATAATTTTTTCCAATATAATCATTAAGTCTGATAGTGAGAAATTCAAAGAATCTGCTAAATTAGTGTTCAGAGCTAGAAATTAATGGCCACAAGGATACACATTGTATAGATAATCCTCTGATTGAAAGAAGAATAACTAAGGATAATTTGCAGGATTGGTAGCAAGAGGAACGAAAGTACGAGCATAAGCCAAAAAATTCAGTGCAAGCAAAATTTTCTAGGTAAGCTTGCTATTCCTTGTAATTATAGCTACAATTTTGTCACCTTCAAGATAAAATTGAAAGTTCAAGCTTTGAAAGAACAAGGGTAGAAAATAGAAAGGTGAAAGTAGTCAACCGAAGAGTAAAAAATAGAAAATAAAATAGGTGATGGACTTAAAATAAAGGAGAGGAAGTTGAACCAAGACCTAATTGACCAATTGCCTAGTTCCGGACCAAAGGCTACAAGGTCCGCACAAGTGAGGGATGACATTGAGAGGCTAGAAGATAAATGCATGCATGTGGGTGATATATGGACCCGTGTTAGGGGATAGGAAATTTTTATCTTTCATTATTGTTGGAGAAAGAGGTTTGAACCATTTTTGCAATTCGTGGAACTTCAATTTGGGAAAACTTGTCTTCCCAAATGTGTTTATTAATTCTAACCTTGTACAACTCTTAGAAAAACATTATAGCCCTAATTTGAAATCCATATGTTACTTACAAGGGAATCCCTTTATAAATTTATCAAGAGCCACCCTCTGTGAAGTGTTTGACTTGAATGATACCTGCAATGAGACCATAATACATAAGGAGATAGAGAAAGAATATTAGAGAATGAACACCACCTATAAGGCTTGGAGATTTCCACTGCAAATACCTAAGGTTGATAGGAATATGGTACCTCTTGAAGATGAGCATGGGCCTCCTTTTCATGTAAATTTTTTTGAACCGTACATGAAAAATACATACTTTTCAGTAGGGAAAATAATGGGAACTAAAATCCCTAAGCTCATGTCCATAAGGCCAATAATAATTGTTGCAGACATAGAATGTCATAACCCAAGGCCCTTTGACTATGCCTCATATATTTGCAAAGATATTGATTCAACATTGATAGCTATAAAAAATGGTTCTCCTATGATATGTTTTAAAAACTATTCCCTTCTCATGCACCTAGTATTGTACTATGGGCAAGAATTAGGGTTGTGGTTAGAAGAATTGAGGATAACCCAATTTAACGAGGAAGATCAGCTAATGCCAGTGTAGTTGTGGAATGCCATATGGGATAGTAGGTTTGTGGGTTCTTGTTATGTCCATTTTTAGGAGGATTTTGTCAAAGTACTTTACAAATTTTTCAATCATCCATGTGATCATTCTTTAACTAATGAAATTAAGAAATTTTTGAGGCCAAAAGAGTTCAATGAACCTATAACTATCAATCACAATTGGGGTGATTGGAATTGTTATGATGATGTCACAACGATTAGGGTGTATGGCCTTGAAGGTACAACTTTTGTTCTCCTAAGAACAATGCCTGATAGAATTGCATATTTGGAAATTGTTGGACAAATGGATTTTTCCACTGTGATGAATTCGGGTTCTTTCAAGAAGCAATCTTTTATGCCAAGTATACTATGTTTTGGAGATTTTACTATTTTGTCCAAGGAAGGATATCATTTGATCTTAAACAAATTATTTGAATTCAACTTGAAGAAAGTAGCAACAAGAAACGGGTTTGACCCTTAAGGTGTTATATTGATTTTTGTAGGAACAAAGTGAATTTGGGTGGATATAATCATATACCCTACCCACAGGAGGATATGATTAGAAACATGGAAGAAAAGGAGGTAGGAATAGCCATTTAGGAAAACAATACAAATTTAATGGAAAAGGAAGAAATGTTATCTTCTAGTGAAGAATCCTCTGGTGAATGAGAACCTCAAGTTTCAACTAAAAAATTTCAAATTTGAGAATAGAAAAATATCAACCTCCAAACAAAGAGCAAGAGGTTGAGGAAGTATCTAATGAATTTAGGTCATTTTTGTATAAGCAGAAGGGGAAAGAAATTAAGGAGTCTATTGAAGATATTACCCCAAGAAATGAGGCACAACTGCTAAGGACTATGAAGTCAGAAGTGGAAAGTTATATGAAAGATATGACTTTAGAAAAGGGAAGGAGGTTATTGGAGGAATTCGATATTATGATATTTCCTGGCTTGGATTTGAACTCACCCCTGGTCTTTGATAGTTTTTTCCAAAATAATACTGCAACACACAAGTTAAGCCAAGGAGTCACAAAAGTGTACACATGGTCAAGATATAACCTCAATGAAAGTTCCCTCATGATTTGGGCTTTGTATGCTCCTCATAAGAAATTAGTGATAATTGATACAAAGAAGGCTTTTGGCCATGTGATGACACTAAAGGTTGGAGAGGTGGATCCAATTGTAACTATTGATATTGGCAATGTTTCCCAATTTAATAAAGCACAAATCTAGATGTTGATCAAAGAAAAAGATATGTACAAAATGAATAATGAGAATTTTCTTAAAGAAAATGATTTCCTCAAGGACATGGTCAAGGGTGCAAAGTTATTAACTCAAGGAGAAATCTTTCAAACAAAGGAAAAGTGGGAAGAATCAAATATATCTACTCAAGGAAAATTTGATACACTTTATGCAATATTTAGAAAGAGACAGGCTAACATGATGGTTTGGATGAGCAAAATTTAGGGAATTCACTCAAAGAATTATGTTGTAGAATAGGAGCACAACATAATCAATGATAGAATTTAGGAAAAAATTCAGGACATAAAAAAAAGAGATACTCCTGATAATGAGGCTACCTCTACTGCTAGGGAGATCATAAGAGAGAACAATGGCTACCATAAGGAACTTCAAGCAGATGCAAAAGGATTTGTTGATGCCACGAAAGAAGGAATACCAACATTGTTTAAAAATGATGAAGAGTTAAGAGGTTGAACCAAATGGATTGAAGAATGCAGATTAATGTTACAAAAAGCATTGGAACCGGTCACAAGTAAAGATTCGATGTTGGATGAAGCATGTGAGAAGATTGAGAAGATGGTCATGATCATGGATATATCAGTCAGGAATGTGTTGGAAGATGTTGATACTCATGAAAGAAGGGACTATTTGGATCATTTTTCAAAATTCCACTTATGGCTAACTAGAGCCTAATTGTCTATGATTAACTGCTATTAGTTGTTGTTAGTTTCAAAATACATTCATGAAGGGGTGCATCCTATTCAAGGTTTTGATATATAAGTCAATTACATAATGACAAAAAGATATAAGCAAATAGGGATAGATAGTTACTAGAAGACTTCCATGATGTTTACAATTCAAAAGACTATGTTGCAAGCATAATTTCTAGGAAATGAATGAAAGATCTCTGATTCTATGGCTTCATATTGGTATCAATTGTTTATTGAATATATATAGTTATTTGGTTGGCTCCAACTTAATATTTTCCTTGTTATATAAATTGGTGTATCAAAGATATGTTCAATTTATCAAAGCACATTTGTTGTTCTTGTGTGATGTGATTAATTGGTTTCTTTAAAAAGAATTAAAACCCTTCTAATCAATCACAATAATCTGGAAATGTTATTTGGATTAGTAAGAAGAACCATATAATTAGAATTTCCATTTTGTCTCTGATTTGTTGTCATATATTGTTCTTGTGTAATATATTCAATTGGTTCTTTCAAGTAAAGATTAAAATCTTTTTCATAAATCATCAATAACCTGGTTGTGTCAGGTGGATCCATAAGTAGAGTTTTTTAGTCAATTTCCTACACATTTATACAAGTTATAAACAAACATAAGTGTGCCAAACAGTTTGAGTTACAACCAATACAAGTCATTCATTCTAGATCTTCATTTGAATTCGTTTACCCAACAAGGTACTGGTCTCACCCATTTCATTATTTAAATTTATCAATTTTTTTTCAAAACCTTACATCTATTAACTAAACATATTAAATTTCACCTTGACATTGCTTATACAATTTATACCAAATTAGGATTACATCTTTCCACTCTCAATTATCATTGTGGATAGATTGCGTAAGTAGGAAACACATAGTTTAAGTCTTCCCCAATTGCATAGTTACACCCACCTAGGTCTAGTAGAGCCTAAAGAGAAGAAGGTTCAAATACACCAATTGACCTTGTTCATTAGACTAAAATACACCAAGATCTTGGAAACCTCTTTATTTTTCCTAACACATGTCATAGGATAGTTTGGGAAGGTCTAGATAACACCTAGTGCATGACCCTTCTTGAAGAGGTTAGTGTGGAGTGCCCGAAGACCCAATGATTCTAGATAGTTCACTTTGGAGGATGTCATCTATAGTGACTCTAATAATTAAGATCATGATATGCCTCCATTCTCCAATGCTAACAACATCGGTGCCACAAATGAGTATGAGGAGTGGTGGACAATATCATAACCAACTCCTGTATTTTTTATGGAGAAGCCTATAGGTGATGCAATACCACTCCTAGATGAGGGAGATGAGGTAGAGGATAGGGCCAATGATACATGCTACAAGGTTGTAAAAATATTTACAGATGTCATAGATGAGGAGTACGATGAGACTGTGGATCCTGACTATGATGGCTAGGCTAGAAGAGATGACAAGGATGGAGAGGAGGACCAAGAGGAGGATGATGAGGAGTGTTCCATGAGTGAGGGTGGTGAGGTAGTAGATGAGGATCTAGTGGGACACAAGTGGGGAGAGCCCTCTCCCATTCATGTGACTACATCACGAGCAATAGCTACAACAAGCACTAGTACCCACAATCATGGAGAGGCTACCACATCCTCCACGCCCCTTGCAAAGGAGGATGATTTCACATATCCTGCGAGAGAGATAGGTGATGAAATTTTATTTACAATTATGCTTTCTACTTATGCTTATTTTTTATGCTTTACTATATATATCATGATGTGTACTGATTGTGTTTATGGTTTTTATCTTGCAGGGTCTGTGAGAGATCTTCAAGATCTCTATTGATAGGTGGTTATAGAGATAGTGCCTCCATCAGTCGACGAGGAGGCCATAGATGCAGACTATGTGCCACCACCCATTGTGGATCAGGACCCATAGTTGTCCAAGCCATATGTTAGACTGCGAGGAGCATATGAGAGTCTGAGAAGGGATTTCCAGCAAACCGATGCTACCTCAGAGGCACAATAATCTCAGATCCCAATAGAGTTTGAGAGACTACAGTTAGAGGTATCCAAGATAGAGGCGTAGATAGATTAGATAGCAAGGAAGCATCGAGAGGCCCTTGGACATATACAGATATTACAACTTTCTCTTAGTACATTCAATGGATCACGATCATGACCATACACCACTGTCTCCTAACAAACTACTACCAGATAGATGTGAGTACCATGTCCTAGGGGATCTGGCAGTCACAAACCTTAGTGGCATTATATATATTGATATGTGCACAAAAAATTTATATATATATATATATATGAACATTTGATGTTTTAGTATTTGTTTCTATGTTTTGAATTTTAAAATGGCAATGTGATTAATTAAATAACCTTTGTAAGATTATTAAATGAATGTATCCATGATTTAACATGCTTTATGTGATCTAATTAAAACTTATTCTAGTTTCTCTTAGATGAAACATTGTGATTTTGTTATGCTAAATTAAATGCACCTATGATCAAATTAAAGAACATTAAATGCATATAAGGATCTAATTTAACACCACACAAGATGAATTTGAATAGCATGAAACCTAAAGTAATCACTTAAAAATAAATTAAATAATCACTTTAGTGTTCAAGACACAAAAATAGCTATTTTTCAAGAATGAAGCAATGCGAGAGCACATGGAGTATTATCCACTAACTCTAACACCACTGCTTTATCATTCATACTATTCAAAAAGATTAGACATAATATCCACATAGATGCATGAAATTGATAGGGTCTTTGAGAGGTGTTCCATCCATTTATATTAACGTGTGTGCACCAAACCCATAATTTTTGTTAGTTATGTAAGGTCCTAACCAATTAGGACTGAATTTTCCTTTTGCAGTCAAGTTGGAATTGACATTTCATTGATTTTCATATAAGACTAAGTCACCTTTATTGAATACATGAGGGATGACATGATCACCATAACAATGTTGTAGTTCTTTAGCTTAACCTTGAAGATGCTCAAGAGTGTTAATGCACTGTTTGTCAAGAATTTTAGTCTGATGCAACCATTGTGCTTTAGAAGCGTTGTCATCAACAAGTCCTTGAAGAGAAATTCTTAACACGGGGATTTCTAACTCCAAGGGAATAATTGCCTCGATACCGTAGAAAAGGTTATAGGGTGTTGTTACAGTGGATAGTATAATACTAGAATGGTAAGCCCATAATACATATGTCAGTTGCATGTGCTAATCCTTGTTATGTTTGTTTACTATCTTCCTTAGGGTTTTTTTGAGAGTTTTATTAGTTGTTTTAGTTTGACCATTAGATTGTCGGTAGTAAGGTTTTGAAAAGTGATGCTGGATAAAAAATGTGTCAAGCAATATTTTCATTTCATTTCTCTTAAATGGTGTCCCATTTTCTTAAACTAACATGGAAGGAAGTCCAAAGCGAGCAATAATATGTTCCAATATGAAACGGCATATTACATTAGCAATTATGGATCAAAGAGGAATAACTTCTACCCATTTTGAAAAATAATCTGTCGCAGTTATAATAAATGTATGTCCAATAGATGAAGGTTGTGAGATTTTTCCAATTAGATCCAGTCCCCATATTGAGAATGGCCAAATAGGAATTTGGGCCTGAAGCTCTAAAGTAGGAGCATGAATAAAATTTCTACGTTCCTAACATTTGTGGCATCTCTTAACATACTCAAAGAAATATTTTTCCATATGTCTCTAGTAATATCCCATGCGAATGAGTTTTTGCACTAAGGATCTCCCTCCAAAATGACCTCCATAGGCACTTGCATGAGCCTCTTTAAGTGCTATGGGTATTTTAGATTCTTTAAGACATCGAAGTCGAATGTTGTTAAAGGATCTTCTATATAACACATCAAAAAGGATGATATACTTTGTTGCAAGTTTGTACAAGCAAGTTCAAATGTTCTTTTTTGTTGGCTCAGGAAAGGTACCATCTTTCAAATAGTTAAATATTGTATCATACCATTCACTCAAGTATTCCTTTGTTTTCTCTAATATTTCTTTTGATTTATCATTGAATGACGGTTTCATGATTGGGTGAACAATAAATGTGTAATCCTTTAAAGGATCTTGAGGCAATATAAGAGAATCTAAACTCACCATTACATTTGCATGTCAGTTATCCTTTTGTGGGATGTTGTCAATGGTAAATGATTCAAACTTCTCTAACAAATTCATTATGAGATCCTTGTATTTTGATAATTTGTTATGCTTTGCTTGATATGTCCCCTTTATATTCTTAATGACTAACTATGAATTATCGAATATCTTGACATTTAAGACTCCCAAAGCTAAAATAGCACACAATCCAACAATTAAGGCTTCATATTATGTCGTGTTGTTGGTGCATTGAAATTTTAAGTGGTATCATAAGGGAATAGGATTTCCTGCAGGTGGAATTATTATAACTCTAGTGCTAGAGCCTATTCTACACTTAGATCCATCAAACTATTGTTCCCATGCTTCTTCATCTTTTTGAATAGTCAATACATTCTCATCAGGAAACCTTTCAACATTAGGTAATGATAGGAGTGAAGGAGTGTCGGCTAAGTTTTTGGTTAAGGCTTGTCATTTAATTACTTTTTGTGAAACAAACTTAAGGTGAAATTGAGTTAACATAACCCATTTAGCCAAACTTCTTGATAAATATACTTTATTGAAAAGATTTTTGAGAGGTTCAAATTTCATCATCACATGTATTTCCACATTCAGTAAGTAATGTCACAATTTATTGGTAGTGAGTACAAGATCGAAACATTGTGTTTCTATTGTTGTGTATTATTTCCCATAATCAATCAAAGTTTAGCTAATGTGATAAACAAGATGCTCTTTATTGTTTTTGTCTTGTTGAGCCAATAATATTGCGAGAGCACAGGCTAATGCAGTTGTATAGAGTATGGATGGGTTTTTTTCTAGAGTGGGTTTTAAAATAGGTGTTGTGAGGTACTCCTTCAAACTCTCAAAAGCTTGTTTACAATCCTCATTCCAATCAAAGTGCACATCATTTTTGAGGAGATATGTAAATGGTAATATTTGATCAAATAAAGATGTGAAAAAACAATGGATGGCTTGAATTATTTCTTGCAATGTGTGTAATTTAGAGATGTTTTTTAGGAGGTGGCATGTTGACTATAGTATCAATTTTCTTTGTGTCCACCTCGATACCTCTGTGAGATACGATAAAACCTAGAAGTTTCCCACTATCTACACCAAAGACACAATTTTTGGATTCAATCTCATGTTTTATTTTCACATTATACTCAAAGATTTTTTGAAGGAAATTCACATTGTCTTGTCTTGTTAACAGTTTGGTTAGAATGTCATCAACGTAATCTTCCAAAATATTATGTCTGTAATCGTGAAAGATTAAAGTCATCACTCGCTGATAGGTTTCACCTACATTCTTCTATATTAGGAATGGGGAAATCATCTTTAAAGATGCTTTATTGAAATCATGAAAATTTGTACACATCTTAATATGATTGTCAGGTTTCATGATTGTGACAATGTTTGAGATCCAAGCAGAATAACCTATAGGTCTTATCAAACTAGCTTCAAGGAGTTTTTCAAGCTCTCCTTTAACAAGCAAGGCTATCTTAGGATTCATTTTTTGTATCTTTTGTCAAACAAGCTTAGCATTTTCAGCAAGGACTATGTTGTGTGTCACTATCTTGGCATTGATTCCTAGAATGTCTGAATAATTACAAGCAAAAATATTTCTTAAATTCATGGAGTAACATTGTGTGATCCTCTTGTTCTTCATCATCAAGGCACTTCCCTATCTTAATTAATTTCTCCTTATCATTGATTTCCATTGGTATGTCAATTGTATCTCCTAGAGGGAGTGCACTTGGCATTGGAAATTTAGGGTTGTATTCTTCTATACTTATGTATGTCTCATTACTTTCATCTGTTGCATCCTTTTGCTTGGTGCTAATCATAGCACATGTGACCTTTTTCTTTTGAGGGATAGTAGGTGACTTGTAAAAAAATCCTACCATTTTCTTCAATGTCTCATCATCTTCAAATTATTCCCAATATGGTTCAAAATCGATATCAAGCAATTTAGAATGTTTCAACATGAGGTTGATTTTTGGCTTGCACATGATTGTGTTGATGTGTAATGAAGGTCTCTTATTTGCTTGCGTTATCTTAAAAGGACAATACCCCAAACTATTATTTGTCTCTTACATGTTAGGCTCTGTAGGAACTCAAATTCCTTGTTCTTTCTTTCCACATCCTTTACCATTATAGCCCAATTGTTTCACAATTTCATAACCTCTACCATAAAGCTTTTCCATTTCTTTCAGGTTTGGTGGCTATTGATAATCTATCTCATAAAATTTAGTTGTATAACTTGTATCTTCTTCAAGAGTAGATGAGTTGGATGCTTTCGAGTTTTCTTCCAAGTTCTGAGTTGACATGACCATTGGTTGATTTTCATTTTCATCCTCTTTTCTTGTGATTATGTATTCTCCCATGATTGAGGGTGTGAACTCCAAGGAACCTCAATCATCATCTAACAATTTTGAAACTATTTCCATTTATTTCTTGTCTTCTTCTATAGGTTATATGTGGGATATTGGAATCAATGTGCTTAGAGGACTTGTTGGTCATTTTTCAACTTGTAAGAAAATTTCAAACTTAGGGTCTATTTCAACTTGGTATACTTTGTTGTTATAGACATATTTCATGATATGATGAAGGGTCCAAGGCACCATGTGCATCTCATGAATCCATGGTCTTCCCAAAAGAAGATTGTATGAAGGATCATGAGGCATAACATGAATAGGAGTTTGTAAGGTAGCCTTTATGATTGTGATAGATAAAGTAATCACACTAACTGGTTTCTTTCTTACATTGTTAAATCCTCGAACCGATAAAAATTAAAGTTCCATTTTTTATGTCTACATGCAATCTATCTAAGAGTTTCACACTGCACACATTAAGGGATAGGCCATTATCAACAAGGGTCCTTTTTATGCCTATTCTATGAATTGGGATATTATCATGAAGACAACATTTTTCTTTCTCAATTCTAAAGGATGCAACTCATGTTGGTGGAAGTTTATGTCTACATTAACTATATCCATTCATTATATGAGAGTTGCTACATCCTTTGCATTTGTACTAGGAGGAACCACTACTTGTTGTAAGGTTGTTTGTAGCATAGTGTGATAGTTAGGTGAATTCTGAATTAAGTCCCATAGGGATATCTTTGTAAGAGTATTCTTGATTTTTTCAATAAGATTATACTCCTTCCAAATATGCGAAGTTAAACAAGGAGCACTAGGGGTGATCCCACAATAATGGTTTACAATTTTTGGCCAAACTAGACACTAAATTGATTTTTTCTAACTAAATCTTCACTTTCAAGCACCTATAGCAGCTACACCATGAGGAATTTGACAATGATACAAACTAGTGATTTGTGACATTTTTTCTGTAGATTCTAAATATTATTTTTTCAAAAAAATTGGAAACAGATAGCACTTCTTTTTCCATCTCCTTCAAAAACTAGTTTTTTTAAGTAAATGCCATTTTTAAGGAGTGACACTCACCGTATAACACATAAATTTATTTTCATGAAGGATAAAATTCTATTTTTTTTGAATTTAGATTTGTAACTACAACATCTAGTGCTTCCAATTGGTTTCATAGTATTGTATTGAATATTTTTTACTTAATCAAGTTTCGAAGTCAAACCAATTACAATTTAGACATAGGCAAACTATATAACACAACTTTTTTTGTATGTATCAAAATTCAATTTTTCTGGTTGGATCAAGGAATTCAATATCTAGGGCACTCATATTTTTTCAATTTTTTTTTATAATATTCTATTTTTCCACATATGCAGAACAAAGAGCTTCATTTTTAGTGAAAAACCTACATTCACAAGAAATAAAAAATAAATATACTAATAAAACTAAATTTATTTAAAATTATACTTTTTGGGAAGCCTATAATAAGGAATACATACTTACAAAAAAATAATATTAAATGAATTCATTTGATCCCATAAAATGTAAATCAAAAGTGATTTTTTATCAACATTTTGATAGTTGTAAAGGAGACTCTATTACAGGTATGGTTTAAAACTAGCGGGGTTCTATTCAATGGGGTTTGATCTAAGGTAGTTTGATAAAACCTTCTTCAATTGGAATGCTTTAAATGGAACTTTTTAAGGCTTAAATCATTATATTTTCTAAAAATGTGTGATTTTAACAAAAATCAAAATCTCTCAGATATTGTAAACTAGCTTTGTGGGATCACCCCTAGGAAAAATGGGATTACGAAAAGGTAAGGATGTCTAGGTTGGTTGTTGTGGTTCTGTATTATTTCTAGTTTTATATGAATGAGCAACGATATTATGAGTTGGTTGCTGCAAAAAATTATTCTTAGGTGGGTAAAGGGTGAATTCAGGCTTGTTTTTAGGTTGTGGTTTATGTGAATGTGGGTAAAGGATGAGTTGAGGTTGAATCACATTAACTTATCTTGGTTTTGGTTTCTCATAACAAGCCTTAGTGGATGGAATTTTTTCTATGAAATCCTCAAGGGCTTCATCTAGCATTTCAAAGTCATCACAACAACTAAAAGGCTTGAGGGCTAGGTTAACTCAGAAAGAGACATTTGACATAGTCAAATAACTACACTTTCAAAAAGTGGCTTAGGTGTTTTGGTCTTGTTTTTTATTTTTCTTTCTGATCTATGTCTAATGTAATCTAATCTAAATGCTGAAAATGAAAAATGCAAAATTCTAACTCTGTCCACAATTGCAATGAATGTAAATGATGCTACTTCTAATGATTTCAATGTAACAGAAAGAAGGAAAACTAAAACAAAAAAGTAATAATGGCAATCAAAAGCTTAAAAACTTGAAATTTAACTCTGTAAAATGCAATTCAGAATTTTCACTAGGACTAATTCACCCAAGGTGGCGAGTGAGTCCCACTAGGGATTTTTTTAAGAATTTTCAAATTTGTGGGTTAATTTTTATGTTGTCTATGTTGGATGATCTAGATCTGAGTTGTAAACAAAAATTTTGAATTATTTTCAGTGAAATTGGATGCAAGCTATATGAGCTTTCACTAATGTGAAATTTGAAACCCTAAAATGGAAGTTAACCAATGCAAATCCTAATGCAATGTTAATGAAAACAAGGTGATGCACTCCAAATCAGAAAATGAAGGTATTCTAAATGCAGGTTTGCCAAAATGAAAGGTGGAAAATTGGCTTCCTTCCTCCACCCTTGATGGATTTAGGGCCTAGAAAGGGGCAACTCTTACTAACTTTCACTGAAGAGCAAACCCTTGAGATTTCTTTGCAAAGAAGAAAGAAATCTTGCAAGAGGGTTGTTCTAGGGACTGAAAATGATCTAATGATGGGTTCACCACCAAGTCAAAAGTTGGAAAAGACATTGAAATTGAAGGTAAAATGCAAAACCCTAGTTCAATGCAATGACCTAGAAATTGCCTTAGAAATGTAAATAAAACAGAATAGAAAAGTAATGAAATGACTGATGTAAACCTCGAAACCTTGAAGTGACTAGAAACAACTCTAAAATTATGGAAAATTTGACTTTTTGACCAACCGCATCTCAATCTCCAACCTGGGTGAATTGGTCCTAGATTTGGGTTTTTGTCCAGAAGTTTGTTTCAAGAAAAAGGGTATCAAAATCTACAAACAAATCTAGAAAATACCTATAGTGGGACTCATTTGCCACTCTTGGTGAATCAGTCCCATTTTCTTTTTTGGGAATTGAAAGTCTTGAGTTGTACTTCAACACCTGCTCTTTCCTTCCAACCTAAGTTCTAGATCCAAATCTACAAAAACACCTGCAAAACAAAATATTTAACTTGATTTTCTAATGGGGGTTTTCCTTGGTCAAACCCCTCATTTGGTAATTAAACCTTGATATAAATAATGAAATGTGCATGAAAACCCTAGCCTTAAGTGTATCTAAGACTAAGAAATCTGAGACATGATGCAATACTATTCTAATGTGCAAGAATATGTGATGCAAGAATGGAAATATGGAGATGAAATACTCACTTGTGGTGATGTCTAATCACCCCAAATGAATCCTAATGATGCTTGTACCTTCCTTAGGCTAAATGTAGAGTGATAATGGCAGATGGAATCACCTAGGAAACAAGTCTTTAGGCTTTGATTGATGGCTAGTTACATCTCCCCAATCTAGAATCCATCATGATTCACCATAGACAACCATGATCAACTCTTGAAAATGCTAGATCTTGAATGAAAGTGAGCTTGAAGACCTAAAAAAAACTTTATTGTTGCTCCAAGGCTTCAACTTTACTTGCTCTTGAAACTTGAATGCTCTTGTGAATGATTCTCAACACTTGAATTTTGAATTTTCTCTTGAAAATTCTTGCTCAACTTGCTTAGAATGATAAAAATGGCTTAGAAACTTGTTTATATAAGAATTTACACCTAATTGATTGTTATTTAGATCTCAAAGGCTGACATCAACCAAAATTTTGAATTAAAATGGTGAATTTCCCACTCAAAATTAAAAAAGACCCCAAATGGGACTCATTCATCACCCTTGTTGAATGGGTCCCTCCTAAGTGGACTCATTCACCCAAGGTGGTGAATGAGTCCCACCTTAGCTTTTTGAGGTGGGTTTTCAGGATTTTTGATGTTTTGAATGATTTTATGGGATTTTTAGGTGAAGTGAACCTCAAGATCTAAAATAATGGGTCTTAGGGGCTTGTAAATGACAATTTTATAGGGTAATTAATGCAAGGTGCCAAAATAGGTCCAAATTAAGTGTGAAAATATAAAGGAATACATTTTTCTACACTACAACATAACAACATTATGAAATTTCTTGGGCTACAACACTTATCTATAGAGGTTGTGATAGAGATATGTGTTGGTGAATGATGTTCTCTTGGGTAAGATTCAATGTACAAATTATTTCTATTATAGGATACTTTAGATATATATATGATTATGTCATTTTTTTGGCATGTACTAGGTTGTGTTTGACTATGCTTGGTTACTATGTGGATATTTTGTGGTTTGTAACCACCATATTATTATATTCATAAGTGGTTTGAGAACCACCATTCCCCTACACCCCTCGAGTGGTTTGGAAAAGTCACATAGTGCATGTAATGTACAAATCTTTATGAAATGTGTATTAATTTTGAAGATATTTATGTTCCTTTATTATTGTCACTAGTATTGTTATATTTTTTGAGATATTTAATTTGTGTGGTCCTTTTTCCCTCAAGGACTTAATTCAATTTTAAATAGTTTAAAACTGGATCAAGAAGATTCTTTTTTACACTGATTATTCTTTACTTTTGTTTCTCAATATTTTATTGTAAACTTTGAAATCTTATTTTTATCTTCTTAAGTTTGATGCTTCTTTAATTAATTTTTTACTATTTTCACATGTGTCATGATGTGAGTTGCTATATCTAGGAGGGATCCCTACTAGGTCATATAGGGGTGTAGATGAATTAGGGAATTTATAATGTAAGGATGGGGATGTAAATGGGATCAGTATGGGATGTTCATAATCCATTCTCCCCTAGATCTTGTGTGTGATTCTTTGTTTACCTTACTTCTTGGACATTACTACCCTTACACAAACAAGAGGAAGGTACTAGGAAATATATGGATGGGTTCTAGAGAGGGCCTTGAGACCATGTTTCCTAATATTATCATGGCACTACTCGGTGATGGAAATTGCTTCAGATCACAATGATATGGTATTAACACTATTCCTTCTCACAAATCACATTCCCTAAACTGTGTGATATGTTAGTGTTTAGTTGATAGTGTATGTGCATGTTGTAAACCAATTTATATGATGCTTATGGATTAATGCTCAATAATTTTCATAATAAAAGGAAATGAGTGATTTCTTAAGATGCAAATATATTATGTTGTTATGAAATGATTGACCTATTTTTCTAAGTAATGATGATTGAAGTGAATATATATGTAGTGTAGTCCTTAATAATAATATGTGTGATAGATGAAGTAATGTGAAATTGATATATGTGCATGAATAAATCATCTTTTTGGTTTTGTTGATAGTTCATTATAAAGCTTACCCAAATAAAATTTGTTGTTGCCATACTTGGAAAATTTTATATAAAGGATTATGGTCAAGTTCTCATGCTTACCCTCACCTTTTGGGGAATTCCTAGAGCCAGCCCAATCTTAGGGGGGTGTAAGACCCTGTCTCTTGTGGCCTTATTGGTTCTATGATTTGATGATGGTATCTTATGATCTTTTGTGTTATACATTATACATAATCAATGGTTGTTCCTATACATCAAAGACGTTCACATTTTGATTGCTAATAGATATGGTGAATTGATTGATTCTATCTAACTAATGGTTGTTGTGCTTTCTTCTAGTAGCCATATGGGTTCCATTCCTTGTCAATGTAAGTATGCATTTATTGAGGTATTGATTTATTAGTAGTATTATTATGTACATCACATGGATTATATTATATTAGGTGATTTCATACTATGGGTGTGAGTAGGATTTAATATGGATATGATGATTTATATTTAATGGTTACTAATAATAGTATTGATTTTAAGGTAGGTTTCAATAGGCTACTTCCATAAGTGGTGACATCTTGATAACATATAGTATAGTCAATTATTATTTGATTATAATAGGTATTATGTAGGCATGGAGTGTTAAATTATATGTTACATATTTAGATTAGTGTATATAGTTTTCTAGTTGACTATTATTTTGGAAATGTTAATTGATTCGACTATTATTGACCATGAGTAATAATGACACATTTTTAGTTGAGTAAGCAGGTAAAATTGGCCAATCTTGATTAGGGGGTCACATAGATACTTCCTTTATCTTATCCTTGTGAATATTTTGTCTTTTCAAGGACATGTGATTTAACCTTATTTTGTGTGGTAGTGGTTGTTTGTATGTGAGAGTTTCCTTTATTAGTCCCTCAAGATACCTTTGTATTATGATTACTTATATAATATTTTATGAATTCCTTATGTGGTTTTTATTATTTAAAATGTTCCCTAGGTGGTAGTTTTATGAGTTAGGGGTCTTTCTAACTCATAAAACCAATCTAATAGAATTTGGAACCCACTCTAATTTTACCCATTTATTAAAATTGGAGTTGGTTGGGTGGTTTGGAAGTTATGGAAAGGTAGTTTCCCTTCCCCTTCTATTTGTTCTTTCTCCTTGAGTGGAGAAGATGATTTTTATTTTTGATTCATTATTTTCCTCTAGATGTTTTCTCATTTGGGGAGGAAAATCCTTGGTGGAGAAGATAAAAGGGATAGAGGAAGAAGGAATGGGAGAAATGGATTGTTGAAAGAGAGAGATTCTTCCATATTTGGGTTGGAAAATCTCTTCATAAGATCTACCCTTTATGGTTTGATATTTGTTGATATGTAAATGAACGTTAGTATTTTAATTAGCTTATGTATACCTTTGTTGAATCCCCTTTTTTTTTGTTGGAAATGGTGAGTTTTGGGCTTTTATTGAGTTTTCTCCCTTGTTCAAGAATAGCAAGTTTTGTATCTAAAATAAAGAGGCAAAGTTTAGAGAGGTAGATATTGTGTAGTCAAATTTTGTATGGAAGGAAACCCTTGTGTTAATTGTTGGCTTAAAATTTGTGGAATGTGTGTGAGAGGTTTTGGGAAAGCTATGTGACCCTAGCTTGGGAGTGGATTGAATTTCAATCCTATGGTTTGGTGGGGATTTATTGGACATATTATTTTTCTCTTGTTGTTCTCTTTTCTTTTCAAGTATACAAATCAAATTAGAAACTAATTGGGATTTCCTAAATAAGTTAAATTACAAAGTGTTTAATTGTGAGTCTTATAAACCTAGGAGAGATTAAATTCTTGTAGGGGAACTTGTGAAAAATGGGTTGTTGTGTAAGTGAAAATGTAATTATGTAAAACTATGGCAGTTGGGTTGTATGCGAAGAAATAAATGCTTGATCCTTTTATTATTGTGTTTGTATGTAAATAGTATGAAAAATTATGACCTTCATGAGGGAAGCCATGTTTTTACTATGATAAGATAAAAATGTCTAGTACCCATTATAGAGCATCCATAGAGGAAAAGAGAGGTGGTTCACAAAAACTGAGTCACCATAAAACACGACTCACAAAGAGTAAGCCAGTAAAGAACAAGAAACCAAATATGCTTTTGACCGAAGCATAAAACCAAATACAAAACACTCCTGTAATAAAGGAAGTAACAACAAGAAACCAACTAAAAAAAAAGTCCTTGTAAGATAGGAACTAGTAAAAGCCAAAAACTTCCTAAACCCAACAGACTTCCAAAATTACAGTAATGAACATAAAATATACCAAAGGGAATGAAGACTCCTTTACAACAAATCCCAACACCAACACCACCACCAATCTCCAACTCAATAGATCTCTCTATCTCAATAGGATAAGTTGAAAAGAAATTTGAAGAGAGAAGGAAATAATACAACCAAAATAGAAGCACCAAAATAGCTTTAGTAGGGACCCAAACACCAACACAGGCCAAGTTTTCCATCTCAATATGAAAACCACCACCCACAATAGTGGAAGCCAAATTCAGGAACAAAAGATTGGAAGCCATGTTTAAATGGGATTTGGTATTGATGCTATTCTTTCATATTGCTTCATTTTATGTATGATGAGTAATGTATAATTAAGTTGATTTAGAAGTTTGCATAAGCCTTAGCCTTTAAGGTCAACTAAGAAAATATAATATCCTTTAAAAGAAAACTCTAGATACTATTGTTAGGGAAACAATATACAAATCCAAAAAAAAATGTATATATAAATTTTGAATTCTATTACAAAGAAATTCATTGACCTAATATTATTTATGTGAAGTTAACATGTGAGTTTTTTTTGATAAATTTTGAATGCAATTATACACATACATATTAATTTTGGATTTCATAATATATATATAGCTTTTAATAAGGTTTATGAATTTTTTTATTTTTTTTAAATTGTAATGTATTAAACTTTAATTTTATATATTTAATATGCAAGGAAAAGTTAAATTGACTAATTAAAATAAATGTAAAATTACTTTTTTATAAAATAAATTTAAAAAAATAATATGGGGTGACAACCCATGGTCGGCCTAAGTTGACCATGGGGAAAGTCACACATGGGCCAACATTTCCCATGGTGTCATATCCCATGGAGGGTTGTGACCCCATGGGGGTGGTGTAGCCCAAGTGAAGCCTCTCTCCATATCACAGAACAATAAAATATTTTCAAACAGTTTATATGATAAAAAAATATAAATGGATTTATAACATCTATAAAATAATAGAAGTGTAGTGACATAAAAAGTATCCATTTTCCTTACTCAATTTGGGAATAATTAATAATAAATTATCCTAATGTTTCCTTGATTTAGTGTTTTAATGTGTTTTACACATTAACATTATGTTTAGGGTCCTTTAAACTAGAAGGATCTATTTTTTCCTTAATTTAGTGTTGTAAAGTGTATTTATTTACATTTGCACACTAAGTTTTGAGCCCTCTTTCATTCATGACCTTCAAATCACCATTATTAGGCCCTTAATACCCTTTATTACATATCCCAAGGCTTATTTCGACTGAAATATTGAAAAATTCAATAAATACATTTAATATTCTAATCCCCTGACACTCTCTCACCCCAAAAATCTAGGGTGGGACCTATAGGCCACCTTGGGAATATGAGTCCCCCTAGGTGGGACCCATATATCACCTTGGTAGAATGAGTCCCATTTTAGGCCTTTTTAGGGTTTTGAGCAAGAGATTAGGGTTTTCAATTCAAATTTTGTGAATGGGAACATTTGGGATCTAATAAATGGTAAATTAGATGGAATTCCTATGTAACTATTGTTTCAAATCATTATTTCACTAATAATTTTCAAGCAAGAGAGTTTCACCTAGACCTAGAGCTTTCAAGAGACATTTTAAAGCATTCAAGAGTTGATTATCAAGCATTTTGGAGCATTAATTCAAGAGTCAAGAATCATGTCAAGGTCTTCATGCATCATGTGTGTTTGTGAGCTAACATGTTGATGTAGCTTTTTTAATCCAAGTTAAAGAATTCAAATTCAAATTAAGTTTCATGATCAAGATCTACATCCACTGAAGACAACTCATACAAGTTGTAGACCTACACTCAAGGGATTCAACAAGGCTTGGTGAGTTGTTACATTCATTTGTTGATTCATCAGATCCCTTCATGTTATTTCAATTCATTTCAAAGTTGAATTACTCAAATGGGGTATGACTGAGATAGACACCCATCGACTAAAAAAAAAACATTTTTCTCTCTCTTGTGATGTGTGTTTTACATATTTATGTGAACGAGACTCATTCACCCAACCTAGTGTATTAGTCCCTAATAACCCCTTTTAACAACATTCAATAGTGTTAGATCTAGGTTTAAAAGATTAGGAAAGATCCTAAAAAATCCTATAGAAGGACTCATATGCCCAACCTAGCGTACTAGTCTCGTTACCATTTCTAATCATTGTTCTATAGATCTTGATCAAATATCAGAGAATCCTAGATTCTTTCTAGAAACCCTAGAATGGGACTAATTCACCCAACCTGGCATATCAATCCTAATGTGATCTAAAACAATAGTTTCTAGGGTTTATAGACCCTGTTTAGGCTTCACAACCCCTCTAGGTACTTTTCTATTTCATTCTATTTGTTAATCTGATTTCTTGTTTCCAAGTTTCTAGGGTTTTGTGCATAAGTATTTGCATTTCTCCTTGGAAGCTTCATTTAATGGTGAACTCCCATATAATCACACAAGGAAACCCCTAGTCCTTCCCTCAATTGAGTCACTTGGTTGATAGATCTTGGTTTCCTAATGAACTAAAGTGCAAAATAGGTCCCAAGTTCCATCTCTTAAAACATGGAACCCTATTTCCATTGTGTTCATTTTGGTGAACCAAACCTTTGGACCCTTGAGTTTCTAATTTGGAGAACATTGTAAGTCCTAGATATAGATTGCATTAACTTTGCATTAGATTTTCATTAGTTAATTTGCATTTAGGGCTTCTCAATCTTGCAAAAGTGAAAAGTGTATATAGGTTGCATTTGTGCATCTTGCATCATTTAATTTCACTAGAAATATTTAATTGCAAATATTCAAGTTAGCATACATCCTAGACACACTAAAATCAACTTAGAATTTGTTGAGTCTAGTTTGAAAACCCTAATTCAAACTCATTCTCCCACCTGGGTGATTTTCCCCTGTACAAGTCCTTTTCTATATTTCTAGGTATTTTGGGCTCTTTGTTTTTCACTATTTGAAACTATCAAAAACCCTAAGTGGGACTCATATGCCCAACTAGGCGAATGAGTCCTTGGAGGCCTACAAAAACCAACTTTTCTAAATTTTATGTGATTTTTTGTACTTCCCAGGCTTGCTAGTAACCTATAGTATTAGTCTAGAAAATTTCAGGAACTTTTTTTTGATGCATCTAGGTGAAAATCATCTATTTAGTTTACTCATTTTTTAATCCTTCCTAAATCATTTCAGTAGAAAAAATCATCAAATTTGAATTTTTTTACATTTCTAAATCTTTGCATAATACAGATAAAAGTTCTTTTCACTTTTTCATACACAATGTTTACATTCATGAAGCTTTGCATAAGTTTGATAAAATTTCTTTTCATTTTTGGATACACATTGTTTTCATTCTTAAAGCTTTACATCAATTGGATAAAAGTACTTTTCATATTTGGATATACATTGTTTACATTCTTGAATCATTGCATAAGATGGTTAGAGGTACTTTTCCTTTTTGGTCAAACAATGTTAGTATCTTACATCTCTAAGCATGCTAAGAAAAAGTTCATATCCCCCCTATGAGAATGCTTTAGTGAAAGAGAACACAATGAACAATCATGACAATCAAATTTGGTCTTCTCCTAATATCTCTCCTATTTGTGATGAAGATATTTTGGTGTTAGAAGATAAAACCAATGAGAGTTATGCAAGTCATATTTGTTTCTCTTCTCCTACTAAGAAAGACATCATTGAAAAAGAGGACACCATAATTGATAAGAAAGAAAACCCAATCATAGATGACTCCCCTACTTGCGATGAAGTTATTTTAGAGGAACCAACCTTTTAATGTCATGAACATCTAGTTTTTTTCTCTCCTAAAGACTCTCCTACTAGGGAAGATATCATGATGCAAGAAAATGACAACATTGATAATAGTGATATGGTTTCCTTAAATGAAGATGATGAAGTGACAATAGAATCTCCTTCACTAAGAGATAATGAAAATAAGGATAAATATTTTTCGGTTATGCACATTATATATGAGTTGAAGTATTCTCCTAAGCCTAAACTTATCCTCTACCCACCCTCAAACCAACCACAAACTCAAACCAAACTCGTCCTCATCCTCAAACCACCTAAAAATAATGTTTTGCAAAACTATAATACCATTGATCACACATATAACACTATAAATAATCCACAACCAATATAAACAACTCCAAAATCCCTCACATTACCTTCACTATCTTGCCTAGTGCCACTTGTTTTCCTTTACACATTGGAAATGAGTGTGATCTTGTTGAACAACTAAAGAATACTCCTGCTAAGATATTTTTTTATGGGATCTTATTCAAGCCTCCTATCATTATCGTAACATGATTCAAAGTGCTTTACAACAATTTCATATCCCTCCTAATGTGAAACCAAATGATATAGCAACCCTAATTCAAGGAATGAAAGAGAAAATTATTTACCACAAAAGTGAGCTACCTCCTTTGGAAGTGGAAAAAAAAATGAAGCTTTCATGATAATATCTATCTTCAATAGGCTAGTGATAAAGAAAACCCTTGTTGACAATTGCTCAACTCATAATGTGCGTAGTGCAACCCTTTTGGATAAGCTTGGCATAGATAAATCAAGAATTGAACCTGATTCCTAATCAATTCGAGGATTTGAGAATGTAAGAAAAAAAAAACTTGGACTAATCATATTACCAATTATAGTCAACAAAGTTACATTACCAACCCCAATCCATGTTATGCCTCATGATATTTCATATAATATCCTTTTAGGAAGATCATGGATTCATGAGATGCATGCAATGCCTTCAAATCTTCATCGTATAATGAAGTATGTCTAGAACAACAAAGTGTATACAATCAAAGCCGACCCTGAACCAGACAGTTGTTTGAACATTGAGAAAAACAAGGAAAATCCTTCTAAAATATTGACAACAACTATACAAGTGGAACCCATGGAAGAGAAATAAAAAAAAGCATATTGAAGAAGTTTCAAAGTTATTGGATGATGATTGGGGCTCCTTATATTTCACACCAAAATTCATGGGCGAACAAAAGATCATAACAAAACAACCTAAGAAGGGAAACAAAAAAGTGGTAATGTTAACACAAGATTTGAAAGCATCTACCTCAACCACTTTAGAAAGAGAAGAAATTTTACACAATAAACTTTGTTAAAGTTGATTATTATCAACTACTAAATCCAAAAGAAATGAACAAGATTTATGGAAGAGGCTATGAACTTATGGCACAACTTGGTTATAGCAGAAAAGGATGTGGTGCTAGAGAACAAGGTATCTGTGTCCCCATACAACCTAAAACACAAGAAAACACTAGTGGTCTTGTTTATTGTCCTTTGAAAGAAAAAAAATAATAAAAGGAATCCTCTCTTAATATTAATTTCATCACAAAAAACATGAATGATCCAAATTTGTTGGATTTTACACCCTCCTGTAAAGTAGAGCACAAAATATCACAATCTAACTTCAATCTTATATAAGTATGACACCTTGTACTAAGCCAAAGATATCTTTGTCAGAAAATAAATGGACATCTTCTACTATTAATCAAGAGAGTATCTTGTCGAGACTCCTCCAAGATCATTTGATAACTCTCCCACCAAGAACATGGAGGCTTTGGGTACTTAAATTCAACAACTTAAGGAATGTGTTGCTCTTCCTTGTGTTGCACCACCTATTTCTTCTAATTGACATTTATTTTCATTTTATTAAGTTTCTCATCAATCATCTCAGCTCATCCTTGTCTTACAATAAGTGGGAGCAAGGGGTTAGGTAGTCTTGTTCTCATATGGCACTTGGCATTGTCTCTTTTGGCTAGTTGACCACCTTCCATGTATGCATAGGAGTAAGCTTGGGATGTGGATGATATGCCTTAAGTTGTATCGTATGTTACATACTTTTCTTTCTATGTTTAGCATTACATTTTGGGGGAAACCCCTTTTCATGATGTAGCTTCATTTGGAAACATATGATGTGCCAGAGGGCTTTTCGAATAATCTCTCATGTATTCTTCTAGTTTAAAGTAATTTCTCACAGCATGGTGTTTTCCAATTTATTTAAAGTGGGGGAATACATTGACATTATCTTTTGACATTTCTCATGTTTCATTGGGAAATTTTATTTCATCTTGTGATGCATCCTTTTCTTGGTGGTGTCATTGGGTTTGATTTCCTCTAAGAGCATGATATTTCTTTGAATTTCCATCTCTTCAATACATTAGGTACGATGTTCCCTAAGAAGATACCTTACATGAACTAAGCAAAGTCCCTTTGAACAAACTTTTATTTGCATGTTGTTCATAAGCTCGAAGTTTCATTTTGTGGTGCCTTATTGAAGTTATCAGAGGGATAACTTTGGTATGGTTAGTACATATGGGAGCCAACCCTATGCATGAATTTACCATAGCAACTTGCTTGTGTGTGTGATCACATACCAGTTACATGCATATGTATCTCTGAGGGCTCATCTAGTGGATATCGAATTCCACTAGCCCTTGTGAGCGTGTGTTTTGTTTGCATAGTGGACATCGTGTTCCACTTGTAAATTTTTCTTTAGACAAATAGCTTAGACCTAGTCCAAATCATGTTGGATAGACTATTGAGGCTTGATCCACCCCCTTTTTTTCTTCATACATCATTTACATGTGTGTTCTTTTGTGCATGCACAACCCTCTTAATCCTATGGGCATGCACAACCCTCTTGATTGTTGTTATCCTATCTCACTAGCATCGGTACACTTGAACCCCTCTTAATGTGTATTTTTCTACTTTAGTACGAGTTTGAAGCAAGTTCCTCCTCTCACTAAAGTGGGGGATAAATGTAGTAACAAAAAAGTATCCCTTTTCCTTAATTTGGAAATAATTAATACAAATGAGCCTAATGCTACCTTGATTTAGTGTTGTATTATTTTTTACACATTCAAATTAAGTTTAGGGCTCTTTTAAACTAAATGGACCTAATTTTTCCTTAATTTAGTGTTTTAAAGTGTATTTATTTACATCTTCACACTGAGTTTTAGGCCCTCTTGCATTCATGACCTTCAAAACATCATTAATAGGCCCTTAATACCCTTTATTACATATCCCAAGAATTATTTCAACTGAAATCTTAACAAATTCAATAAATGATTTAATATTCTAACCTCCCAACACTCTCTCACCTCAAAAATCTAGGGTAGGACCCATACACTGCTTTGGGCATATGAGTCCCATTTAGGGACCTTTTAGGGTTTTGAGTAGTAAATCGGGGTTTTCAATTCAATTTTTGTGAATGTCAACATTAGGGATATTATAACCAATAAATTATATGGAATGCCTATATAACTAAGGTTTCAAATCATTATTTCACTAAGAATTTTCAAGCAAGAGAGTTTCACCTAGACCTAGATCTTTCAAGAGAGATTTTTAATCATTCAAGAGTATTCAAGAGCTGATTAGTAAGAATTTTAGAGCATCAATTCAAGAGTCAAGCATCATGTCAAGGTCTTCATGTGCATCATGTGTGTTTTTGAGCTAACATGTTGATGTAGCATTTTTTTATCCAAGTTCAAGCATTCAAAGTCATATTAAGTTTCATGATTAAGATCTACATTGATTGAAGCCAATTCATACAAGTTTCAGATCTACACTCCAAGGATTCAACAAGGTTTGGTGAGTTGTTACATTCATTTGGTCATTCATCATCCCTTCATATTATTTTAATTTATTTTAAAGTTTAATTACTCAAATGGGGTCTGATTGAGGAAAGACCCCATCAACTAATAAAACAACATTTCTCTCTCTCTTGTGATGTATGTTTTGTAGATTTATGTGAATGGGACTCATTTTTCCAACCTGGCATATTATTCCTGTAATACCCCATGTTTGTTGATTCATTAGATACTCTTGGTACTCTTGATATTGTGGATACTCTATGATACTCTATGTGGTGGATTTATATTTGATCATGTGTGGTTTCTTAGCTACTTGCTTACTGCTCTTTACATTATGTGTGACATTTGATGATACATTATATATTAATGATTTGATTTGTTATGCAATGGTTTTCCTTAAATTTATATGCGATGATGTATTTCCATGATATTATGCTTATGATGACATGTTCAGTGTATCTTGGTGGAAGGACGGAGTAGTACAACTCGCTCACAAGCGCCCTACTATCCCGCTATTACCTTTCACAGTGTGTTTTTCAGTGGAGATTATATGTTACTTGACGTTTATCTGTTTGCAGATATTGCAGGATTAAAAGTCTTGATTCCACCTGCTTTGGTAGGACAGGGCGAGCACAAAATAAACCCAATGGGTATGATGTTAAAAGGAGTTGTTAAGGAAGAATTCCCAACCCAAGTCCATCATTTTGTTATGAGGTTGTTGAGTCATGTGTTGACCTGGTCTTGTCTTGGTATTTTGATTTTTGAGTTAAATGATTTATTTAATTTAATTAAGGTTTGGGGATATTTGATTTAATTATTTTATATTTATAGGACTAATTAAAGTTATTTTATTAATTATGATTTAGTAAGTTTTGAAGCTTAATTATATCTAATTAAAAGTTATTTATTTACAAAAAGTTTATTTTAATTAAATTTTAGAAATAACTGGTGGTAATTTTAAAATTATTGTTAAATAATAATAATAATAATAATAAATAATTGAATGTGAAAAGCTGGAGATTCTTGTGGGGGTTATTTGGAGAATGAAATTAATTATTTTGAAATCTTTTCACAGGAGAGGAAGAGGAAGAGACAGGGGGTTGTTGAAATGGGGATTTTGTATTCTTTTAAAGAGAACATAAAAGAGGAGGTAGGGGAATTTTTTTTAGCGGATTGTCTCAGATTTTGGTTTTGGAAAAAGAAGCTGCAGGAAAGGGTCAGTGTTAAAAGGGGAGGAAAGCATCTGTGTTGGATTCTTCTACAACCGTAGGACACCAGGTTCCTCTCATATTATTTTTCTGGTTATTTAAAATTTCAGATAAAACTAAGTACTTCTGGTTGTTCTGTTTAAAGAGTTTAATTTGTATGTGTGTTGCTGTTATCTCTATGCGAAATTGTGGAGGTTGAATTTAAATTTTTGTGTGTAGGGGTTTCCTCTATTTTGAAATCTGTTTATTTTTATTTACATTTATATTTTGTTTTGTTTTAGATGGGCCTTCGTATAAGGAATGTAGGGTTTTGATTTTTATTTATTTATTTATTTTTCGTACCTGTTCAATTTTCGGGACCGGAAGTGTGTGTATTCGCAGGAATGATGTTGATATTGACGTGCCCTGTGTTTGGACGAATTGTCTTTCTGGGTTTTTGTTGAATACAAATTATATATATATATAGTTACATTGTCCTCTACTTTCATAAATTTGTAGTCCTTGTTCCAACGAAGGTTATTATTATAAGAGTATGTGCGTTTAGTGCCTGTATGAGCATACAATGTTTAGGTGAGATTATTATTATGCTGTATTATATTTTCCTTGGAAGCCCATGCTTATTCCTTCTTTCTTTTGTCTGAATGATGAATGTTCTTTACACTATAAGTTTTTATAAATTCTTTGTTTTGTTATGTGGGGTGGATGGATGGCTAAGCCGTACCACCCACAATCCCCACTTGACTGGGCGCGCATTTCCCTGGTTTCTTTTTATACCCGTGTATCTGTGTGATTTCATCTGTCAGTTCGTAATGAGCTCGCCATGCAATGTTGTCATTGTCAATTTAATTACTTGTTTGATTTCATAGTCTCCAAGGCCACATCCCATGTATTCCTGGCACATTTACATTTTCCATTTTGAAATATGTATAACCCGGTTCGGTTAATTTCGGATTCAATAATATGCATATATTATTAAAAATAATGTTGGAAATCCGTAGTAATTGTTTCAATCCGTGTATGTGCACCCTTTCGCGCCCCTATGCTCCCGTACTGTCATTTAATTGTTGTGTGTTTGAGAGGGGTGTGGTTGGCGGTGGCCACATCACCCTGACCCCAAGGATAGTGCATTGCATTTACTAGTGTGTAGTGATAAAAATGTATGTTGAACAATCCTCAGGATGGAGTAAAATCTCCGTTTCAGGTGCCTTGTTTTCGCCTTTAGAGCTTTAGTAACAAAAGAGTTTCCTTAATACAAGATTTTGTTCATATTTTTTTTCTGTTATGGATCATCCTTATCATGTTTAGTGCACGGGTAGTTTGATTTCGTTATGCGAGAAATAATTTAAATTCATGTGTATATTGCTGACCTTGTTTTATAATAAATTTGATATATATTGTTTTTTGAGTTTTGAGTATTTAAATAAGTATATAATGATATATATATATAGAGGTTAATATTAATATTAATATTAGTATTATTGATGTTGCCACTAATATATATATATATATATATAATATATATATATATATATATGTAGAGGTATATATTAATATTATTATTATTATTAATGTTAACACTAATATATAGATATATATATATATATATATATATATATATATATATATATATATATATATATATTTAATAGATATTGTAATCTTATTGTAGGATAGTTACTAATTTTATAATATAATCAAAAGATAATTTACATTATGTATGAATTCATTGAATGTGGTATTTTAAGAAAACAAGTGTAACAACGAAACGTAAAGATAAATTGGGTGTTATCAATTGTTACTAAATTACATTTTTTATGAGAATTTTTCCATGTTTGAGTCATGTCTTATGGTATTATTGTTAATTATTGTTTTGAGTTATATCGTTTTACGTATTATAAATTTTCTTTTATTTTGGGGTTTTAAGCTCTACAAGGGAACCCTAGAGTTTAACAATCTTGTTTAGGAACCTAAGTGATTCTAGAGGTGGGGTAATGTGGTTACTCTTGATTTTGTTTTAAATTTGGATTTGCGATGATTATGGATCAATTATACATTTGGATTATACCAGACTATGGATGTGTTTCTTTGTGGTTGGTGAGATGGTCATGCCTCACTTTCGATTGTTATTTAATTTAGTTCTTTTTGTGGAACAATCCTTGATGTTATTGTCTTGTGGTTGAGTGTTAGAGGGAGTGGCTCTAAGTGGGTGGTCGACGCAAAAAGGGGTGCCAGGATAGCCCTCGTTAGAGTGAATTTAATAAGTGATAATTTAATTAATTAATTAAGGGGTGGGTAGTAACACACTAAAAAAGATAATTGTTGCCTCATCCACCTTTTAGTGCTACCAAAAACTAAAGGGGATTGAGAAGGTCGTGGTTGGCATGATTGTTGCCTTGTCTTCGTGAAAGGTAACGGTTTCGCATGAGCAACCCTATGGGGCGGTTCCTTGAGATAGGTAGCCTGGATAACCATAGATGGAGGCGGTTCCTAGCACTTGGTTGCCTGGATAATCCGTCAGTAATGGAGGCGGTACCTTGCAATAGGTAGCTTGGAGAATCCATGTTAAGCCATGCGATGACACTCTCCTCTAACATTCTTATTTATGTCACTAATACATTTGACTACAAAATACGATGAAACTGTCCAACAAAATATGTAAAATTTGATGTTCGTCGGGTGCTTATAAAATTTGATGTGTAATTTCCAATTTTTTTGAAAATTTATCCCCGAAGTTCGTCGAAATTTCGACGAACCTGGGGTTCGTCGAAATGTCAGCTATTATTTTTGTCGAATGTTCGACAAACATGAAAAATTAAAAGAAATCAAATTGTGGCCGACATAAAGAAAAGTGAGTTCGCGCCTGATTTATTGCGACAGTGTTTTGCTCTACTTGAGACAGTTTGTGGAGAACTAAGGATGATTTTCTTGGGAAAAATTGAAAAAAATTCAAGAAGATATCACTAGGTTGAGGGTAGTCATTGTATTTTTGCAGAATTCAGTTGTGAAGTTAGATTTGTAGTTCCGGGTTTGTAAATCATATTTTAAAGCAACATCTCATCAGATTTCATTTTTAGAGGTTAAGGGTTTTGAGAATTTCATGTCCAGATTTTGTTGTGTGGAATCACCATAAGATCACAATGGAGGAACAGATTCTTGTGACTATAATTATGTGATCCATAACTTATTAGTCATGTGGCACTTGTGCTATAAAAATACATGATGCATTCATGTGTGACCCAAGTTTAATGTGGCTATGTTGTGATAGAAATGGAGGCACTCATATAATGTAGTTAATTCAGGTTGTATAATGTAGGTGTCAATAATCATCATTGGGTGCATTCAGGTTGTCTCAAGTTTAACAGGTTAGGATGTAATTATAGCATGATGAAGAGTGATTACCTCTTGCTGCAATAAAGATCCTATAACTCTGGTTGATATGCAGAGTGGTTGTGTTATATCAAATATGTAGTGCATTCAAGCACAACCCATGTTTAATGGGCTATTCTAGAGAGTGATCAAGATTTTCTAAACCTTATGAATGTTACTTGACATATATTTGCATAATCTGAAATTCCTTCAGAGGCTTGTGGAGTATCAATGTATCCTATATAGGGTTTAGAATGATTTCTTTTAATTAAATAAATAAATAAATGATGTATTTCCCTATAATTAGATGATGTGGAGATCTCCTAAATCTTCCCCAGCACACTATCCTTTTTGGCACTGTATTCATTACTCCAGCTACTAGGTTTTTGTATGTGACATCTTTAATATCTTTATGACCGTGGCTTTTAAATAGATCTCAGTCTTTTCTTTAATCCTTTTCATGGTAACCCTTGAGTTCCATGATCCACCTTCAATCTCTTCTAAGAATGTTGTCTTAAGCTAGACTGCATAGTATGCATATAAAGCAAGTCCTTCATACCTGCCATTGTTCCAAACCACCACTCACTACCTTGCTGAAAATGTTGCCTCCATAAGCACAATAGCATGTTTTAAAATCATGGTTGCCAGTGATTGACCATTAAGCTCACCACTTTCATCATGAAGATACAATGAAATTTTTGTCTTCAAACTCAAGGCATTATGGAAGATAACATTGTGAATTGTTTGTTGTGTATGATTTGATTTTCTTGCACATTCTTGCTTTGCTAACTTCCTTTAAAGGTAGTGTGCACCCTCGTTTTAATCTCAAACAGCTCACTCACTATCTTGAAGTTCCTTTTCTGTGACATCTTTCTATAAAATCAAACTATGCCCTATGGAAGCTGCGCCACCACTTACTACATTGGACTCGTGTTTTCTGGACGGAAAATTGTGGTTCTTAAGATCCCTTCAACCTTATTGACTTCCATGTAGTCTCACAGGTATTATTCACTATTTTCCCATCTTTGGTGAGTCTCCGAAAACACTGCTCAAACATGTAATCCACTACCTCTATTATACATTAATGACTAAGAAGAAACATTGAACCTATGATTACCACTATTACTTCATTTGGACAGCCATTCCCTGATTGCATTTGCTTTGTCTAACACTACCAAAGAAACATTTGCAGAAAAACCCTTAAGGTCAGCAAGGGAGTAAGGAAACTCACTATTAAAATCTCCACTTTACTATGCAAGGTTTGAGCTTTATTATCTTGTCACTGCTCAGCCTCTTTTTGACTGTCACATCTCAAGTGACTGTCATTCTTCTTACCGTAGATTGTATTTACAAATGTCACTAAGCTACATAGTGTGCTTGTTATTAGCTACAATCTTTAGATTGCAAGATTTTGTTATTAGCTACAATGTCTCAATCTTTCTGGTATTGCAACTCACTAATCCACTATAGTTATTGTTTATGTTTCTAATAAGGCCAGCTAGGTTTTGTACCCTAATCATGCTCTTACCAATGCTTCTATTGTTTTTTATTAGGGCTCTCTCAATGTTGAGGGCCCTAGCGATAAGCTCGTCATAAGAAGTGACACATTGCATCTTTAACTAAAAGGATAAATCCATATTGACATTAGCAATGATGATTCTGACTCATTGCTCCATAGGAATGGGTCACTTGCTCTTACTAGCATGCTACCTCCATTGTTGTAGGAATTTTGTGATCAAGTTCAATATTCTGATTTTAGGAGTCATAACAGTTGGAAATCATAGTAAAATCAAAATTTAATAAGTTTTTGAATTAACATTGTAAAGTGTTTTTTGGGGTCATTAACTTCAGACTATCTTCTCTTTTGCAAGGGTGGTTGCATGACAATTTTTTGGGTGTAAAATATTAGAATTATTAGATTATGTTACCTGTCTATGAATAAAAATGATTGGAGTGTGAGTTTGATATTTTTTGAAGATCTAAATAGTCAAGCTTGGTAAAGAAAAATCATGTCAGATAATATTAGTCCATAACAAAATGAAGAGACACTTGATAGATTGTGGGCTAGATTGAAAAGAAAGGGTGATGGGAAATGTTATTTTCCTTTACAATAATTGCATGGGCTTAAAGATGAGATGACTTTTAATCACAACAGCTGAGAAACATTGTAGGCAGCATGGTCACGTTGAAGGGGGGCATGATTATCGTCCATTGGTAAGTTGTTCATTATATATGTTTATATTGATTGAATTTGTAAATGTTTATATTGTTTTAACATTTTATATATATATATAATCACTTGATCATGATCATGGTTTATTTGTGTCTATCATTATTATAAAGGTGCGGTGCCCTAGGGCAGATGATATGGATTATCACAGCCAGGAGAATTAATAGTTTACAGTGGGCCGAACATGGAGCATGAATATCAAGATGAAGTTAATGATCCTATGGAAGAAGCTGATCATGTGTCCAAAAACCGCAGTTGAATATGATGAATACGAGAATACATTGATCCATGCCACACATTAGTGGTAGAGGTGATCATGATGATCAAGATGACTTTGATGATGTTCATGATTTACCTGTACTTGAGAAGGCATACGAGCCATTTTATGAAGGCTCCCAAACAACTCTTCTCTCAACTATATTTTTGTTGTTGAACTTTAAAAGGTTATGAATGCTTTATCAAACATAGCAATCTCCGCAGGATGTTAAGGTATGTCATAAATGTCATCTTTTTCATCTATTTTTAGTGTCATTAGTTCATCACTAGTAAATAAAGGATGAAATATGTACCATTAATATTCTTTATATGAACAAATTATTTTTTGTTGTAGATTGATTGGTGAATTTTTGTTACCAACATCAAATATTTTACCTTGGTCATACTGAGATTTATGTGCCATTATGAAAGATATCAGAATGGAGTATCAAGCAATAGATGCATGTCCCAATGATCATATTATATATCATAAATAACAGGAATTTGCAATAAAATGCCCAGAATCTCATATTAGTAGATATCGAACATATCAAGTAACAAAAAAGATGCCTCGCAAGGTTCTTCATTATATTCCCATTATTCCATGTATGCAACGATTATTTAGGTGCGAAAGCTTAGCGCAATTGATGGATTACCATGCACAGAATAGAAGTGGAGAGGACATTCTTCGAATGCCTGTAGATGGTTCTGCATTTAGGGACATGGAGGAAAAATGGCTACACTTTAAAGAAGAACCTCGTAATCTCAGGCTTTCATTGGGAGCGGACGGTGTTAATCCATTTGGAGAGCTGAGATCTATTCACTCAGTGTGGCCTGTTTTTGTTATCAACAATAACATTCCTCCATGGATGTCAATAAAGAGGGAGCACATAATGTTGTCAATGATTGTTCCAGGTATTTGTTGACATCAATTTTCTTTAACGTAGTAGCATCTCATTTGTCTTATTTGTTGCATAATGACTTATATTTTTTTCATTCAATAGTCATGTACATTAATTTATGTATATTGTAGTAAAATGGTTATAATAATTATGTAATGTTTATGTTCATTCAACTAGGTAAGTACCAAGTTAAAGATATGAATGTATATATCGAGCCTCTTATCGACGAGTTACTAAAGTTATGGAATGGCGTCACTATGTATGACGTCTCCAGACCAATAGGACAAAGACAAATTTCAATTCCATGAAATGCTTGTATGGACAATTCATGATGGTGGTATGTTATAACGTTCGACTGCACTTTAACAATATTTAATTTGATGAAGTAGATATCATGAATGTTTTAAAAATAATCTATTCATTATATATAATTATAAAAATTGACATATTTAATCTAATTATATATTATCTTGCAGGTTTTCAAACAAAGGGAAAATTTGCATGTCCAATTTGTGGTACAAAGATGAAATCTCATTTGTGGTCCAAAGATGAAATCTTGTTGTTCAACAAGTTTAGGAAAGCAGGTGTTTGATGAGTATAGGTACTTCCTCCATAGAAATCATAAGTATCGAACTACTGAAATACATCTTTTCAATGGGAAAGAGGAGACAACATCAAAACCATGAAGAATGACACCTCGCCTATGGAAGTTGGAATAAAATAGAATTAATCGCCAAGGTTATACATCGTATCAAATTGTTTTATCTATCATATATGATATGTTTTGAATTTATATTTTTATATTGTGTTGTGTTTACTCATGTTGTAATTGAAATGATTGTTGTTGTTAATTTGTTTAACTTATGCTCTTCCTACCTAAGGTCGTCAAGGCATTAATTGCTGGCTTCCACGGGGACTTAAAAGTTATCCTAGATAATTTAGTAGGTTGCCCTACTATGAGCAGCTACAAATTGTGCATTTGTTTGATACAATGCATATTAGAAAGAATATAACAAAAATGTTATGGAAAATATTGGATGGAAATGCAAATGACAAAAGAAAAAAATTATAAAATTTGTAGTGACATTCAGAAGCCAATCATGCAATGAAAAATGTCATTGAATTGAATAGTGATGAGACCAAATTAATATAAGTTCCCTTCCTTGGTAATTAACAGAGAAACAAAGCAATGCTATAAAAGAATTCATACAAAAAATTTGATTTCGCACAGGATTTGCTGCAAACATAAACAATATAATAACAAAGAAAGGTGAATTTGGGTCAGGGATGAAAACGCATGATTGGCATACCTTCATTAAGGTAATTATTCTGGTATATTATATACACTTGTATAATGCATGTACTTTTAGTGTATTGTGTTTACTACTTTTGGAAAAATAATGAAAACATCATTTTATAATTGTTGCAGTACGTTCTACCTCTATCTCTCCTAGACGACTTTGACAACAATGTGAAGCAAGTTATATATGATCTTGGAAAATACATGAGGTAAGTAGCAAGATTTGTTCAATTCGCTGTATACATCTTATAATTGTCATTTGTTTTACTTGTTACGTAATATATTGTATATTTTTGTTAAATATCGGCATTATATTTGTGCCTTGAATCACTTGTAGATGGCTATCATCTAAAGAAATTCATAAAGAAGATATACCATTGGAAGAGAAAATTCCTTGTCTAATGTGTGAAATGAAAAGTCTCTACCTTCAACATTTTTCAATGCACAAGAACACTACCTCATACACCAAGTTGAGGAGATTGAATTGTGTGGACCTGTACACACAAGGTCAATGTGGATGGTTGAGAGGCACTTGAAATTTTTGAAGGCTTTGGTTAGACAAAGAGCACATCCTGAGGGTTCTATAGTGGAGGGATATATGGTATACCAGCACATGGTGTACATTAGTGAATATCTTCCTAAGTTTGTAGCAAAGATCCATTTAGATCACATTTGGGATCCCAACTCCATTAACAAATTCGAAGGGGAGTACCTATTGGGGAAAGGTAGATTGAGTAAAGTGAGAGGTAATTATAAGATGATCATGGAGATTAATTGGAATGCATTTTACATATGGTTTTTATGTATATTGTACATATTTAATTTTTAATCTTCAATATACATTAATTATAAATTAAGGTCGTGTACTGTGGTATTTAACTAATTATACGTCGATTATGAATTTCAATTTATTTTGGTACAGTTGGTCGAGAGTGGGATGCACTACATTTTTACGTCATGAACAATCTTGATTGGATGATGGTATGGATTGAACGATGTCAACAATCTGGTCGCACATTAACATGGGAAGGTGTGGGTTCATTGGTTAAAGAAGCTCATCGTAATGGAGATTCCAATGTTACACAAAGGGAAATTGATTTAGCATATAGTTTAAGAGATAAACAGGTACGTATAAATATATTAATCACCCATATTATTTAATTATTTTCAAGTATATTGATGTATATATATCTTGAGATTGTTTTCTTTGCATACATTCGGCCAAGAATAAATATGTTTATCAACTGACGATATTGCAATAATTTTTACATGTTCGACATATTGTAGGTGAAACACCACAAGGCTATGTGGTACAATGGTTGTAAATTTCGAATCAAAATGTTGGATGACATGAAGAAAACTTGTGATTCTGGTATAACTGCAGTCTTTCAGGTGACTAATGTTTCATCTAGAAGCGACATACATCCAGAAGTCTCAAAAAATCGATACTATGGGATTTTGGATGATATACTTGAGTGTGACTTTAAGTCCTTCAGATTAATTTTGTTCGTCGTCCTATGGTATAGGCTACGATTGAATAAAAATGATCTTGAGAGAACTGTTATTGAACATGATAATGGATTTACTATGGTTAATACAAGGTTGAGCGAGCGAGCTAGAAATGAGCCCTATGTTCTTCCAAGCCAATGTGAGCAGGTATTTTACTCGAGTTCCGGTGTAAACCGGGTTGGTCATTTGTTGTTAGACATGATCAAGAGGAAGTCCTAAAGTATAAATGGCAGGGAAGAAGAAGATACCGAAGAACTAGAAGATGATGTAGATGATGATCAGGATCAACGGTTAGTCGATGATGTCCCTGACGAAGATGTCGAAGAGGAGGAACTAGATGATGATGATGTAGGAGTTAATGTTCATGAAGATGACATCTATGTGGACGATGACATTATCAAAACTGATATTGATGATGATGATGATGATATGACCAATCCTTACAATGTCGACCGGATCGATGATACGTAGACAAAGAGTTGGATGAAGAAGAAGATCAATGACAATGAAAATGTATAAGTCATTATATTATCTATATTTGATATTAATTTCTTTGATAGAATTATATTTGACTTATGTGGTTAAGCAAATTAATTCATGATGTTTTTAATTTCTATTCCATTACATAATTAATTTAATGATGGACTTTTTAATGTTTGAAAAGTCAAAATATTAAAACATTTCAACAGTGATGTTAACAACCTTGAAATTAGTGTTTTTTATTTTTTATGTGATCATAATAGATTAAAAGGTCAGTTGCAGAGGTGGTTGTT